>JADBJO010003720.1:17500-20000 GCA_016801955.1 Conus betulinus
ACTCTGCATGAGAAATAAGGAAATGGGAGTGAACGATATTGACTGGATGACACGGGAAACAAACTGAATGATGCGCTGGAAGGCAGCTTTTCAGTTTGGCACTACCCAGGTAGGCAGCCCGGTGTGTACACAAAAGTGGATTGTCAGCGCCTAGAACCCTTAGGCAAGGCGCTTCAAAAAAAAATGCTTTGTTTATAAATAATGATTTTCTTTCTTTCTTTCTTTCTTTTCTTTTTCTTTTCTTTTTCTTTTATTTTTTATTTATTTTTTCATTTTTCATTTTTTTTTTTTTTAATTTATTTATTTTTTTTTTTTATCCCGGGAGCAGGTCTATCGTAATCGTAGCAGTTATATACTGAAGCCTCTGGAACCGAGCAGCACAACAGTGGGAATCGGCAGTCGTTAGCTGTACGCCTGAAAAGCAACAGCAGCTGCACCATCAGCGGCGCCAAGCACAGAGGCAGCAGCTGCAGCAGTGGTAGTAGTAGTAGTCGTAGTGACAGCAACAACGGCTGCGCAGCTGCAGCAGTGGCAGTATCAGCTACAATGGCACTGGGCGCGGCATCCGGCAACATCTACTGCTGCGGCAGCACCAGCAACCGTCACTGTGATGGGACAACAGTCATCATGTGGTCGTGGTCAGTTTTTTCGCAGGTCGTGGCCGAGGCCCCGTCTTCTTCATCTAGCCGACTACCGCTCACTGCCACACTGCCCTGCACTGCTGCTTGCTGCTGTTCAGTGTGACGACGGGTGCTTCTGGGTCTACCGCGACTGCTGCCTCTTGGATCATAATTGTGAAGGCAATCATCATCATGGTTATCATCATCATTTTTGAGAAAAAAAAAATCATCATCATCATCATCATCATCATCAGCAGCAGCAGCAGCAGCAGCAGCGCAGCAGCAGCAGCAATAACAACAATAATGGACGAATATGATGATATGATGATAATGCTGCTGCTGCTGCTGCTGCTGATACTGGACTTCAGAAGAGTGCTCTGGATATCGCCAGTACTGTGCATGTCACAAAAGAGCAAATCGTCAGAACCGTCAGGCAGCACAGGACTCACAATGAATGACCTCTTGACCGCAGTGGGGGGGAACAAACAAACAATCAAACAAAGAAAACAAGGCCAGGTGGACTCTCCCAAGACCACCCTCCAAGGGACAAGAGCACGAGAAGAAGAGTAGACAGGGCAGACAGAGAACAAGATGTATGAGAGCATGCTAGCGTCCAAAGGTGATGTCAGTTTATCCTGTTGATCATAACGTTTTTTTTCCTGGGTTCACAATTGTTTGCCTGAGGATAATAACGGTTTCCCCAAGGATCAGAATTGTTTTCCTGAGGATAATGATTGATTGCTTTCCCCGTTCTTCCTAAGTATCACAATTGTTTTCCTGAGGTAAAATAACCGTTTTTCCCTTGGGACAAGAATTGTTATCCTCAGGATGATAACTGTTTATCCCAAGGATAACAATTGCTTTCATGAGGATGATAACGTTTTTTTTTTTTTTTTTTTTTTCCCCAAGAGTCACAGTTGTTTTCCAGCGGATAATAATTGTTTTCTCTTGGAACCACAATTGTTTTCCATGAGGATAATAACTGGTTTTCTTAAGGATAATAAGGTGTTTTCCCTAAGGATCACAATTGCTTTCCAGAGGATAATTCTTGTTTTCCCTTGGGATAACAGTTGTTTTCCTGAGGGTAACAACTGTTTTACCTGAGAATCATAATGGTTACCCCATTAATTTTCTTGGAGAAATATGTAAAATAACTTATGATCCTCAGGGAAAAGTGGAAAAACGGCTGTTATCTTCCGGAAAACAGTTATCATTCTCAGAGATAACAGCGTAACCCCGTTTTTTTTTTTTTTTTCCTGAAGGATAGTAGCTGCTTTCCTGGGAATTTAACTGTTTTCGGCTTTTGGCGCTAGCATGCTGCCATTGAGTGAGATGGACATACCACCTCGCTGGGAGGACCGGGCAGAGCTTTGCCGTCATCCATGTAATTGCCGACAACCGTCAGATGTCAGGTGGAGGAAAGTGAGGAGAGGAGGTTCATAGACCCGCGAGAACTCGCGAGATGGCTAACTTCTCCTGGTGGCGAGGGAGGGGAGAGAAGGAGGGAGTATGTACAGGTCAGGCCACACGTCACGATCAGGGTTTTGGAATATGGAATGAAGCAGGGAACAGTAAACAACAAAACAATGAACAAGTAGGGTAACTCTTGCTCCCATGTAAACAATAAACAAGGAGGGTATCTCTTGCTCCCATATGAAAACCTAACTCAAAGTAACTTTTTCTTCAAGACTGGCACAGCCTTTTAAACTTGACGAAAGTCAAGACAAATACAAAGACGAACAATCTAATAGTGGGGGAAGACCAAGCGCAGGCCAACAACCCCTCCGTCATCACAGTAATGACTTGGCAAAAAGGGAGGGGCGGGGGGGGGGGGGGGGGGGGGGGGGGGGGGGGGGGGGGGGGGGGGATGGGGGGGGGGG
>JADBJO010003720.1:37500-47500 GCA_016801955.1 Conus betulinus
AATGACTTTTTCCCTGATAGTTGGTTTATAGCTTTCCAAATTGATTTAGTATCACTTTTAGATTTAATCAAGTCATTAAAATACTTTTTCCGAGCGCGTCGTTTCA
The DNA here is from genome assembly GCA_016801955.1 of Conus betulinus. Lineage (NCBI taxonomy): Eukaryota > Metazoa > Mollusca > Gastropoda > Neogastropoda > Conidae > Conus > Conus betulinus. The sequence goes on from JADBJO010003720.1 coordinate 37,607, forward strand.
TTGCGGTTACTTTGTTTCGCTGTTTCTTGAAGTTATCGTCTTTGCCAGTGGCTTGCAATAGTTTCTCGCGAGTCTGGATTTCGGCATTAATTTCTGCATTCAACCATGGTGGGTTTTCTATGGATTTGACCCGCTTGGTTCTTAGGGGGGCATGTTTATCAAAAACGGACATGAAAATTGTATACCATATTGATAATGCTTTATCCGGGTCTGTATGTTGGTAAACGTCTGTAAAGTTTGCCATGCTTAAGTCAGACAGGAACTCTTCCTCAATAAAGTTTCTATAGGAGCGAAACGATATACATTTATGACATCTGGGAATTTTTGTACCTTTCTTAGACCAGGTTAAGCATACTGGGAAATGGTCGCTTAGGCCAAGGACTGGAACAGACGTTTCTATTATGTTACTGGGGCTAGTGACATAAATGTGATCTATTATTGTTTCAGACTGTGGCGTTTTCCTAGTAGGGATGTTTATTAATTGCTTCAGGTTGAATAATCCATAACATCTTTTCCATGTTTCGTGGGGCTTCAGTAAGTCAATATTAAAATCACCTAGCAGGACAACTTCCGTAGAGTAACTCAAAACATCTTCCATCATGAGTTCGAAACGCTGTGACCACTCTACCCCTCTCTTCTGGGTTTCTGTATATGAAGCCGGCTAAAAAACGGTTTGGTCCCTTTTAGGCGAATTTCAATCCAAATACTTTCAATATTGAATCTATTGAACATATCTAAGACCTTATAATTTACAGATTGATGAACATACGTTACCAAACCAGTTTCGAATTTCACGGCAGCGTCTCTTCGGATTATATTGTAACCAGGAATCGAGAGTACACTGTCAGGTATTACATTACTTAGTCGCGATTCAGAAAACCCGAAAACATGAAAACAATCGTTAGAATTAGACATAATAGAGGGTAGCTCTGAAATTTTTGTTTATCAAATGGCAAGCATTAAGATATCCTATCTTAAATCCAGGTTTACTTAGCCATTTGGTGGCATTGATATTGTCCATAATTAACAGCAGGACAATATCAATTATAAATCAACTCAGTAGGAATCAAAATGACGCACACAAACAAAGCATGCACTAAAATCACAGAGCAAAAAAAAAAAAAAAAAAAAATAGTGAACTTAACTACGAAGAAAAGTAATCTGAAATTCAATAATCAATATAATGCAAGTATTTAAAGAACTTTTTCACACCAACAAGGCCACACAATTTCTAAGGAGAAGCACCACGATACAATATCATCATTGCCCCCACCCGTGTAAGCAGACCGTTCATACAAACGAACTTCAAATCTACTGACGACTTGAGTCCCTTCAAACGTTCGGAGACTACATAACAATAATGAATGTATAAAGAACAAATGGTCATACAAACATGAAAAACAACTTTAATTCACACATTACCAGCAAATTCCATTATGGGGTAGATCATATGAGCGTTAGGTTTGATAAATGGGGTGGAGTCTACAGGCTGGTATAGATCACTGAAGACCACGCTGGTAGGCCATCAGTGGTGCCATGTTTAAATGGTTGGCATACTGGTATTGGGGATTCCTGGGTGGTGGCCAATTTCGGGACTCATAGTTTACACCCTGCTGTGAGGATAAGGAGTTAAAACCTCCCGAACCAATATGCTGTCTTGGCAAGGGGTCTCCTCCAGGCACATAGGGCAGGTATGGGTATGGAGCTGGAGTTCTGGGATAAGCGGAGTAGGGAGCTGTATAATTTTGTCTGGGGAAGGAGTGGTGGGAATGGGGGAATGCTGAAGAAGCATCGTTAGAAGCATTCATAGGTCTGCTATCTTTAGACTGGTTAACTAAAGAGGGAAAGATCATTACGTCAGTGTCACGTTCCAACCTCTCTGAAGGGACCAGATCACGTGGATATCCAGTTTGTATTGGATAGGTCCTGTCACAGCTGACCTGGCCATTATGGGAGGGTAACTGGGGGAAGTGGGAAGAGGAAGCTAATGGGGGAACTCGCTCATTCACCGAAGGGTAGGGTTGTGAGCGGTACTGGGTATTGCTGTAAAATGGGACTCTCCCCCTACTGTGGCCTAAGGGAGAAACTGAGGGACGTTTGGGGTGGCCACGAGAGAAGACAGGTCCACGGAAAGAGTCTTGGCCTCTGGGTTGCACAATCTGGGGAAAGAACTTTTTTAAAATTTACTGCCAGGCATGCAGTGCCTCTCACGCTAGGGTGGGTAACATCTCTATACAGAGCGAGACGTGGTGCACCACGTGGGGTGACAAAGGCACTGTAGTTGTCAATTAGGTCTACTTTCATACTGGTACAGGCTGAATAAGGTTCCTGTTAGATGGTGCAATGCTGTTGTTTAAGTGACTCCGGCCACGAGCTGGGATGATGGAACTAAGGGCTATATAAGCTGAGGGGAAACAGGTCTGGCATAATCCAATCAGTTCACACCAGACCTGGGTTGGGATAGGACCAGCTGGGCAGTCATTGACACCAACGTGTATAATGACAGTTTGTATCTGTTCTTGTTTTTCTAAGCCATTTAACCATTGAATGATGTCGACTGCAGTTAGACCGGGAATGCATATTTTAAAGAGAGGGTCGTTATACGTCTGAAGTTTTTGTGGATTTAAATTCCTTATGACCGAGTCACCTATGAGCAGTGATGAAGTATGATTGGGGATGGTGATTTCACTCAAAATCTCTTTAGGACGCTTATTTGGTGTGTTGGGTTAACGCTATGTGTAGAGTCCTGGTGCTGGAGGAAGTTTTCTGTAGAACTCTGGACATTGGGGGAGTGTTTAAAAAGTGCAGTGTTGTCGGGTCCTTGCTGTTTCTCATGGACACTGGATAAAAGATCAAACCGGTTTTGGACAGGCACGTCCGTGTTGACTATGTCGGCATGCTGATCCTGAGGATCAGACTGACATTTGTTTGCCGAACACTCCTCACTCGCCTCACCTTCTGGGGTTGTCAGGTCTATGGGGGTTCTATGATCTAAAATGCCATGAACGGGGGATGGGGAAGACACCGCATCTTCAGAGAGAGACAAGGCACTCTGTTGTACGTCAACAGCATTTACATTGACGTCAGCAACAGGAAGGTCACATTGGGTGGAAACACTGATAGCCATAGGTCGGTTTTTTGATCACTTGGATTTGGGACTGGAGAGTTCCAACCTGTGTTTTTAAAGAGTGGTTTTGTTTGACCAAACTAACAATGGTGTTGTCCATTTTAGAGATAGAAGATGCAAGGTCATCTATATGTGACTGCAGACATTCTATTTTGTGGTCAGTGTAATGTTTAAGCTCCTTCTTCAGAGCTACTTTAAAATCTTCCAGTCTTGACACTAAATCAAGGTGTCTTTCAGTTTGGCTATTCACCATGATATCAAGGGTCATGGGGAGAGAGAGAGAGAGAGAGAGAGAGAGAGAGAGAGAGAGAGAGAGAGAGAGAGAGAGAGAGAGAGAGAGAGAGAGCGAGAGAGTGAGAGAGAGTGAGAGAGACAGAGAGAGAGAGAGAGAGAGACTCACACTCAAATAGTTTAATTGCAAAGCCCACCGACCTATCTGCAATGAGGTCAAGAACAAAAATAAAACACACACGCGCCCGGCGCATATACTGAACATTATAAAGAAAATATTTGCATAACAAAATGTTCCTCTTGAAATTACTCTGGCATTTTGTTTTTAACTGATAACAGTTCCTCTCTTCGTTTTAGTGCTTCAAAAATGAACATAGCTACAGAGCGAGTAACAATTCTCTTTTCATTTTGCAGTAAAAGAAGCAATGACACTTGAACATTTCTAGTATAAGGCAAAATGTATTTCTCTCTTAAATCTTTATAGGATGGAGAAACAATTAAAAAATGTAGTTCGTCCTCGATTTGATGAGAGAGAGAGAGAGAGAGAGAGAGAGAGAGAGAGAGAGAGAGAGAGAGAGAGAGAGAGAGAGAGAGAGAGAGAGAGTTCAGACTTCACATGGTTTATTGTTCAGACTTGTATCCATACAATCGAGTGAGTTTTACATAAAATAATCATTCTGGAGCTTTGTTCAGTGACGGTCGTTACATACACAATACTTAAGAAATCTCTCTCTCTCTCTCTCTCTCTCTCTCTCTCTCTCTCTCTCTCTCTCTCTCAACGAAGTAGGAAAGTAACACGCGAATGCGAGCGCTCACATACAGTCTAAAGCGCGCGCATGCACACAATCAAATGATTTTCGCAAGAAAACAGCTATTGCCAATCGAAAATAATAACAGGCCTGCAGCCCGCGACAACAATTCAGACAATGAATCTCTTCCAAGTCCCACGTGAAATGACGGCGATCCAACTTGCTGCTACCGAGTTTGAAAGCACAGAAATAAACTTGACGTCAAATGACGTCAGTCTACAATTTTCCCCAAGTGGACACTGTTCCGACAACGTGCATGGTATATATATATATATATATATATTCCCCCCCCCCCCCCCCCCAAGAATCCAGTGCTTCGAAGACGTTTGTTCTTTGCGTTTTTGAGACGCCCATGATTATTCAAAGATGTAGTGTTTCTAGGATATACATGATATGATATGGTCTTCAAAATCACCAGTAAGACGAAGGTCATACGGTTTTCAAAGAATTCGGTGTTCCGGTGACACGCCACAAGTTTGTTTTTTGTTTGTTAGTTGTTTTTTTTTTTCTTCCAGAGACGATTGTCAATGGAGGACTCAGATGGTATCTATTTCAAAGATGATGGAATGGCATGTCAAGATTACTCTAGATTCTTTATGTTATGCTTGATAGCTAATTTGCCTTGTTAAAGTTAGCCTGTGCCTGTAAGCCGCTTGATAAAGATTTGTAATAAATCGAAAGCTTGCGCAAAGATGAGCGTTGTGCTCTTGTTCAATCTCTACAATAGAAATAAACTTGGCCAGATTCACTGTTGATGATGGATTAGTGTAGCCAGATTCACTGTTGATGATGGACGAGTGTAGCCAGATTCACTGTTGATGATGGACGAGTGTAGCCAGATTCACTGTTGATGATAGATGAGTGTAGCCAGATTCACTGTTGATGATGGATGAGTGTAGCCAGATTCACTGTTGATGATAGATGAGTGTAGCCAGATTCACTGTTGATGATAGATGAGTGTAGCCAGATTCACTGTTGATGATAGATGAGTGTAGCCAGATTCACTGTTGATGATGGATTAGTGGCATTGAGAATGGATCATTTTTGCGTTCTGTAGGACAGCAAATTGAAATCTGACAGATGTTTGTTTTGTAGGTCGTTATAAATCGGACAAAAGAACAAAAGATGGGTTTCATCTTCTTGAGAGGCTGGACAAAAGAGGATATTGTAACATGTGGGTATTTTTCTGATTTGTACGTGTATCTGTTACAGTTGAGATCTGTTATTCCATAGCGAAATGTAGTATACATGTTTCTAATGTAATGTGAATTGAAGACATCGAAATATTGTACATGCTCCAAAATGCTTTTAAAACTACATTAAATTCGTAACGGTTGCTGTGAGAGAGTTTTGAAGACCAGTTTTGTGTAGCACAATCAGTCAATCGCTGTTTAAATTCCTTCAGAAAACCAACTCTCATGTACACCCAACATTCTTCTGACTTTAGGCCCACGTTCCCTTTCCTTATTATTTTTTTTTTTTTACCAGAAACCAGATTTTCCAACATGGCGTATCAAATGCTCAAAAAAAAAATAGACGAGAGAGAGAGAGAGAGAGAGAGAGAGAGAGAGAGAGAGAGAGAGAGAGAGAGAGAGCTCAGCCACTGCAGTGGCATATCGACCTCCCCTCCCGTCCCCGTCTACATTACAACAATACGATAAAGGACATTTTAAAGCCCCCCCCCTCCCCTCCCCTCCGCTATGCACACCATAACATAAAGGACACCATCAACTCCCCCTCCCAAGAATATAAAGGACAACATACCCCCCCCCCCCCCCCCCCCCCCCCCCTTGCCCACGTCCACAGTACACCGTAATATAAAGGACAACGTAAAGGATTACTTACCACCGACACTGAAATAACAAATGACATAACCAAGACACCTCCACCCTCTCCTCTCCCTCCCCATGCACACCATGATTCTAAGGGACAACAGCAGCAATGACAACACACACAATCATCCAGTGCTATCCAGCTACAAACGTTGCAGAACAGGAAGCAAAGGAGGAGTTCTACGAGCAGCCCCAGAATGTATTGGACAAAACACCAAAAAGAGACAACACCATTATGCTGGGCGACCTTAACGCCAAGGTGGGGAGTGACAACACAGGACGAGAACTTATCATGGGAAGAAACGGCCTCGGGAGCATGAACGAGAAAGGTGAGCTCCTTGCAGACTTCTGTAAACTAAACGACCTTGTCATTGGTGGAACCGTCTTCCCACATCGAAGAATGCACAGGGTGACTTGGACATCTCCAGACTTAGAAACAGAAAACCAGATCGACCACCTGACAATCTTTCGCCGCTGGAGAAGGACCTTGTTGGATGTCAGAGCATATAGAGGTGCAGACGTGGGATCTGACCACTCCTTGGTGATTGGAAAACTGAGAGTTAAAATCCGAGCAGTGAGGAAGACTGGCTCTCAACGGCATCCAAAGTTTAACATCTCTAAACTCAGACACCAGCCCAGAAAGAAGAAATTTGCCATCTCCCTCCAAAACAGATTTCAGGCACTGGCGGATCTGGAGGACAGCTCACTGGAGAAAAAATGGGAGCGAGTCAGGAGCACCTTCACAGAGACCTCTGAAGAAAAACTGGGCTTCAGAAAAAGGGAGTTCAAGAGTTGGCTGTCAGAGGACACTATTTCCATGATAGAAGAGAGAAGAGAAACCAAGCAGAGACCTGGACATGCAAGAACCAGAGCACAAAAGTAACAAATCCAACAAGAATACACCTTGAAGAACACAGAAGTAAAGAGGAGTGCAAGAGGGGACAAGAGGAGATTGGTGGATGAGAGCTTGCTAGAAAAGCAGAGGAAGCAGCAGGCAAGAACGACATGAGGACACTCTACAACATCACCCGACTAGTCAGCTGTCAGGAAGGAAAGCCATCACCAACCGACCAGTACGGGGGAGAGATGGAGGGATACTCAGCTAACCGACAGACCAGTTAGACCGGTGGAAGGAGTATTTTAGCGGCCTTCTCAACGGTGCACCAGTTGCAAATCCACCAGTCCTTGAAGAAGGGGAAGATCTGAACGTCAACCTGGGCCCCATTGCAAAGAGGAAATAATAAAGGCCATCAAGAAGATGAAAAGTGGGAAAACACTAGGATCAGACAGCATTCCTCCAGAAGTTTTGAAAGCAGACCCGAACACCACAGCAGACATCCTCATCGGCGTCCTACAGGAAGCATGGGAAAATGAAGACATACCTGAGGAATGGAGGACGGGCTACATTGTGAAGTTTCCAAAGAAAGGAGATCTCAGCGACTGCCAAAACTGGAGAAGGATACAGCTTCTCTCAACACCCAGCAAGATTTTCACCAGGGTGATTCTGGAGAGGATCAGAACTGCCGTTGACGCCACACTGAGAGAGGAACAAGCAGGATTCCGGGCAGGGAGATCATGCACCGACCAGACTGCAACTCTACGTATCATCATTGAGCAATCGCTGGAGTGGCAGTCACCGTTATACGTCAACTTCGTCGACTACAAAAAGGCGTTTGAGGATGTTGACCACTTCACCTACCCGGCAGCATTGTCACCAAGACAGGAGGAGCTGATGAAGATGTAAAGGCCAGGATCAGCAAGGCGCGCAATGCTTTTGTCCCCCTCAGACCAGTGTGGAGGAACGAAAACCTCAGTCTGCACACCAAGCTAAGGCTGTTCAACACCAACGTCAAGTCCGTGTTAATGTACGGTTCGGAGACTTGGAGACGCACAAAGAGCCTGGACAGCAAGCTGCAGGTCTTCATCAACACCTGTCTTCGCCAGATCCTGCGCATCAGGGGAAGCGGAAGAGGGGACGACCAGTCACTACCTGGAGAAGAACTCTACAGGCAGAACTCAAGTTCACCAACATGACCTGGCGTGAAGCCAAGAGAACAACCCAAGACAGGGCGGGGTGGAGATCTGCAGTATGGGCCCTGTATTCTGTAAGTAAGACTGCGCACAAAATACTGAACTGACTGTAACCGGCAAAGTACTGAACCGACTGTAACCGGCAAAGTACTAACTGACTGTAACCGGCAAGTACTGAACTGACTGTAACCGGCAAAGTACTGAACCAACTTTAACCGCAAAGTACTAACTGACTGTAACCGGCAAAGTACTGAACCGACTGTGACCGGCAAAGTACTGCACCGACTGTAACCGGCAAAGTACTGCACCGACTGTAACCGGCAAAGTATTGAACCGACTGTAACCGGCAAAGTATTGAACCGACTGTAACCGGAGAAACTTGGTGGACGGTGGGATGGAACAATTCATTACACAGGGGTGCGGGTCACAGGATCATCAAAGGTTGAATGCAGGGATGTATGCCAGACCCAGTGTCCCACTTCAAAGGCTGAATCCAGGGATGTGTGCCAGACCCAGTGTCCCACTTCAAAGGCTGAATCCAGGGATGTGTGCCAGACCCAGTGTCCCACTTCAAAGGCTGAATCCAGGGATGTGCTTTGACATCGTTTAACACTGCCAAATCCAGCGTCCCACTTCCGTGGACTTCTGATCTCTTTCAACTGCTCTTCTAGTTTCTTTGTTGTTGAATATTCTGTCTCCCTGACAAACAGGGTCTTTCTGCCTCTCTTGCTCCCGCAAGCAAAGACTCCGGATTTCCCCTAAGAATGCATTTTTTTTCAAGGATTTACTGTATAGAATTCTTTATTAAGATATACATTGTATGTTGCGTCAGCTTAACGCTATTGCCTAGTTTGAGTCCCAGAGAGAGAGAGAGAGAGAGAGAGAGAGAGAGAGAGAGAGAGAGAGAGAGAGAGAATCATGTATGGGATGGCATTTGTGTCAAAAGATCAGAATTACTATTTGTTTTCTGTGAAAATAAATGATGTGTTGGAAAAGAAAATCACTATGAGGGGAAAAACAGTAATCTTCATGATAAACGATCAATTTTTTTTACTGTGACTGAAGAGATCAGAGAATAAAGACAACCTATATGATCAGTCAAAAAAGCTCATTATGACAGCAGTTTTCGACTTCCGGCGTCTTGTTCCTTTCTTTATTCAAAAAGAAAATAGCTGTGTTCAAGAAGAACAACTCTTCTCCGATACTTTGTGTCGGTGACTTACTTGACTTATGTCTTTTGATTCCTTGAGGAACATTGGGCCGCGACGACACTCCTCCAACGCACGCGATATTGGCAGGTCCTCCTTAGCTCGGCCCACGTCATTCCGGCGGCCTTCACCTCGGCGTCGACACTCCTGCTCCAAGTCTGTTTTGGTCGACCCACTTTCCGCTTTCCTTGTGGATTCCAATCCAGAGCCTGCCTGGTTACGTTGGATACAGGCTTCCGGAGAGTGTGGCCGACCATCCCCATTTTCGTTTCTTTATCTCAGTTTTAATTGGGATTTGTCTCATCCTGTCCCACATTTGTTCGTTGGAGATGACTTCCCGGCCACCTGATGTTGAGGATGTTTCTGAGACATCTATTGATGAATGTCTGTAGCTTGTTGGTGTTGGTCTTGGTTACCCGCCTTGTTTCTGAACCATATAGACGAAAACTTCGTCAGTACTGCATACTATTAAAAGTCCTCGAAACAAGGGACTCAACTCCCTTGTCTCAGCCCAAGCCATTCTGCAGCAGTCCACCGAAAACACCGTCGTCCAGTGGGTACCCTCACACTGCAAATAGAAAGTGCAGGTCTTCATCAACAACTGCCTGCGCAAGATTCTTTGCATCCGATGGCCAGACACCATCAACAAAACAATG
>JADBJO010003720.1:52500-59460 GCA_016801955.1 Conus betulinus
CCCACCCCCCCCATACTATCCTCTCTGTTCTAGCAGAATGCAGACGGGCCCTCCTCCATCATTCCAGCTTGTCAAGTCATCTTTGCTGCATTTGCTACGTGGAGGTAAGCACGCTGTTTTGTGTGGCTCTGCCTAAAGATAAAACAAAACCCCTTGATATCGAGCTAGTGATGAATAGTACAAAAACCAAAACAGAGGTATGAACGAACGAACGAACGAACGTATTTTGTTTCAAGATTTAAGCAAAAATACTTTTTTTTTACATTCAGCCCTCTGGGCAAGAACAAAAGATGTATGTGGTAAGAAACAAAACCAAACAACATCCATGAAAAATGCAACATGAGTGCATTTGAAAAAAAATCCAATTAACAAAAAAAATGAAAGAGAGAGAGAGAGAGAGAGAGAGAGAGAGAGAGAGAGAGAGAGAGAGAGAGAGAGAGAGAGGAGGGAGAATATTAGTGAAGGGAATGTGAACACAATTCACACGATATCCATCAAGTAACAGCAGCGAGAAGTTAAAGACGACATCAACAACACCAAGAAGGATAAAAGTATTAATGGGTTCGTAGGGAAAAAAAATCGCTATGACAGGAAAATAATACCCCTGACTGAGTTCTTTTCGACGTGTGGACATCGTGTGAGGAATAAAAAAACAACCTGCTGATTTTCAGTCAGTCAAAACGACTTTTCTATTTTTGACATACAGCGTTTTTGTGAATTGCTTTGTTCTTGAAGACAGTCTGATATTTTTGAAAGAAGAAAATCACTTATCATGAACTTGGTAGGATAACACATTTAACCTTAAACGTCCGTTGAAAGAATACTGTACGCACTACACTGAGCTAAACGTAGCACTTCTCCTGTCGCGAGACAGTTGACATCATTCAGGGAATCGTCTGCCGGCGGATCTGTGCAACAAAGAACATTAAGATCATCTAAAAAGTGTCAACCCACTGTCTGTCTGGCCGTCTGTCTGTCTGCCTGTCTGTCTGTCTGTCTCTCTGTCTGTCTGTCTGTCTGTCCGTCCGTCTCTGTCTGTCTTTGTCTGTCTGTCTGTCTGTCTGTCTCTCCTTTTTGCGTTCATAATGAACTTCGTCAGTCTACGAGGCAAACAAGATAGTAGAATGTCGTCATTAAGGATATTCGCCCCCACTCCCTAGGTGTTTGTTTGTTTGTTGAAACTATACCGCTCTTCTTTTTTCTACTTCTTTTCTTCCATGGCCGATCGTCAACGGAAAACATCCTTTGACACATGACGAGCCGTCAATCTACTGACACTTACGATCTTCCGTTCTCTCTCCCCGCCCCCCCCCCCCCCCCCCCCCCCCCCATCCAAATCCGTTGTATTCCCTGCCGCCCTGTGGCCTCTTTATAGACACGTTCCTGCTGGGCAGTAACTCGTTCTTCACTCTCTCTCTCTCTCTCTCTCATCTCTCTCTCTCTCTCTCTCTCTCTCTCTTCTCTCCTTTCCTATCTGTCTCTCTCCCTCCCTCTCTCTCTCTCCCTTCTAATTGTCTCTTCCCTCTCTCCTCTCTTCTATCTTCTCTCTCTCTCCTCTCTCTCTCTCTCTCTCTCTCTCTCTCTCTCTCCGCCCCCCCCACCCTCTATACAAACAGAATCAAAATCTTTCTCACAGCCCCAATACACCTCTGTCCACACTGTTGGAATGCAAACTGAAGCGTTGCCACTCTTACAACCTAATTACAATACTGTTGCTGAGGTCAACGTCCTGGAGAATACCGTAACTGAAACCAACGCAGTGCCCATCACATCTTCCCAGATGACATCAGATGTTGAGTCACAGGCTTCTGATAGCCTTTCTAATCGACATGTTGAGGCAAACATTTCCACTTGTCTCCCTCCTCATCCCCCAACAACAACAAGACAGAATCTATGCAATACGCTGTCCAGACTAGCAATCCCTTCACTCTTTTGTCAGACATAGATAACACTGATTCTGTAAATCTTAAATCCCCATCGTCTAAAAAAGAAGAATACGTTCATGTGAACCACCAGATGCTGTCTCCAAGTCGTCTCCTATCGACACGCTTTGTCGTATGTCCATTTCTAATGAAACGACTGTACTGCTCGTTGGTGACTCTATAATACGTTTCATCAATCCCAAACGTTTATTTCCTAGTTATGAAAGACCGTTCAAGATTTGTGTTCCCGGAGTGTCCATTCAAGATATTCATTCATGGCTGTCTTCTCTGTCTGTCTGTCCAAATGTGAAAAATGTTATATTACATGTTGGCATTAATTCATGTCCATCAGGTCCAGTATCTGTCAGTGCATGGTCTAACATCATTATCTTGTAAAAACACAAGTTTCCTTCTGCATGTGTGAGTCTTAGCTCCATCCTGCTGCCAGCCAGAGGCAAACATTCCTTCAACAACACCATTTTACCGTCAAATCGTAATCTAAAAGAAGCGTGTGACCAGCATGAAGTTACTCTTATTGATAATTTCCCTGCTTTTGCAGCTGATAAAACTTTGTACCGTGATACAATTCATCCCAACATTCGAGGTACTGGAAGGCTTGCAAACAACTTGAAAAGCCTGTGGCGAAATGGACATCATACTGAACATTTTCCTCCTGATCAGGTCAGTCATCCAAAAACCTCTGCAAGAACTTCACAACGAAGGCAATTAAATTATACCCCATTGTCACTCTCCAACTTATCGTCATTCGATCACTCTAATTTTTCAAATGTCCCAAGCAGTCAGGAACCTACCAAGTATCACTTAGCCTCTGAAGATTTTCCGCCAGCCTCTTCCCTTCAACATTTCCCCCCTTTACCTCAAAGACCCGTTTCCAAGGGATTTCAGAGTGACCCCTTACCACCCAATCATATCCACTGTCAACCCTTCCCAGCACCTTCTACACATAACCCCCGACCAGCCCATGATGTCCGCAACTCTCTCCCAATGCATGTTGTCCATAGTAAACCCCCTCCCTGCAGATAATGTTCACAACATTCCTTCACATTCTTTCTGTCATCAAAATCCCACACGTAATCATCCACTCCCCCAACAAAACAGATCGCCCAGAATGACCGACTTCAGCACTCCAAATCCAAATCCTATTCACCCTTATGCTGAACATTTATTGAAAATGGCATCACATCTTTTGTCTCAACAGCACTCTTTCTATTCTTATCCTAGTCTGTAAAGTGCATTATTTCAATGTCATCATGTTTTCTCATAATTGTTGCTGTAATGATGATTTAAAAGTGTGTCATGAACTGTATATATCTCGTTGAATGTTTTCTTTTTATTTCCCTGATGATTGTGATGTGACGAATTGTGTGCATATTTTTGTCCCAACGTATAATGGCTAAGCGTACTTAATAAGTGGCCACGCGTGAGTGTGTGTATTTGATAAGGGGTGGGGGTTGGTAGGGATTGTCTGTAATCGATGTTAGAATGAGCATGAATTGAATGGAGCACTCACAGACTTACCGGACCAAGATGACTGTTCTTGACTTTGTCAGAATAATTCGCACGGTTGCTCCTGCTGATACGACAGTCGTCAGTTGGTTTTTTTTTTTTTTGTTTGTTTTTTTTTCTGTCTTTTTTCTGCGTTCGCTGCGTTCTCTCTCTCTCTCTCTCTCTCTCTCTCTCTCTCTCTCTCTCTCTCTCTCTCTCTCTCTGTCTCTCTGTGTGTGTGGTGTGTGTGTGTGTGTGTGTGTGTGTGTGTGTGTGTGTGTGTGCTTTCTGTTGCTTAAACTGTAGACAGCTATTAGCCTTCATTGATCTTTAACTTAAATAACTTTGCACATAATATACGTTCCATTTTATTGTATTTTTGATTACGTGTCTGTTGATTTTTTTTTTTTTTTTTTTTTTTTTTTTTTTTTGACTCATTGTTGACTTGTTACTAAATTGTTTGGTATTACAATATCCCTTGTTGGTATTTGGTATTACTTTTCTTGCAATTTATTCCTGCTTTGCTATTGCGTCAAGATGTTGCGAACGAAAGAAGTCTGGCCATCTGCAGATGGCCTTAAGGTTGGGTTTCTGAACATTAACAGTTTGATTAATAAGTTATGCGACGTGTCTCGTGTTTTATATAATCATGGTTATTGTTTTCATTTATTTGGTTTTGCGGAAACAAGATTAACACACCATATTTCTGACACAGAATTAATTTTACCTGGTTATAACTTAGTTCGTAATGACCCTTCCAGACCAAGAGAAACAGGTTTACTTGTTTATGTTCACCAATCTATTAAATTTAATCGAGCCGCTTCGCTCGAAAAATATCATATAGAATCACTATGGATAGAGTTACAGTTCAAAACTTCCAAACCAATTCTCCTAGGCTTTATTTACAGAAAAACCCAACAGAACATGCTGACTGGATAGATAACTTTACTCTAATGATGGAGGAGGCGTCCTTACTCTCAAACGAAATTATTTTACTGGGTGATTTTAACATTGATCTTTTGAAAGTGAATAAATCCTGGATTCAAACTTACACTTCTTTTAATCTGACTCAGTTAATCGATAAGCCAACACGAATCACTGCTACTTCCCAAACTCTCATTGACCATGTGTACACATCTTCTGTACCTACTATAGTAGAAATATGTTCACCAGTCTTTGGATGCAGCGATCACTCCCCTGTCTGTTTTTACTTGGTCTAAACGAGGCGTTAAAATCCCCCTAAATCATCACAAGTATGTTACGTATAGGAACTTTCAGGCTTTGATAAAGACTTATTTCTTACAGATCTGATGAATTCCTCATTTTCCTCTGTGTATCAGTTCACGAATCCCAATGAAGCCTTAGAAGTGTGGTATCACACTTTTCTCAATGTTTTTACAATAAACACGCTCCATTAAAAACAATTCGTGTCAAAAGTACCCCTAAAAAAGCCTTGGATAACAAGTGATAGAAAAATCCATGGATTTAAGAGACTCACTTCTGGCATCAGTAATCGTATAGAATTTATGAAAACAAAGAAATCTTGTTAACTATTTAAAACGCTCAGCCAAAAAGAAATATTTTAAAGATCTTATTTACTCTAAAACAGACAACCGATCAGTTTGGAAGGCTATCAATCAGCTTAGCAATAAAAATCCTAACGCTCGTGCTACAACACCGAAAGATGTATCAGTTGAAATGTTGAATACACACTTCTGCAATGTGCCCATTTTACCATAAAAAGAAACAGATCCTCACAAAACGATTTAGATGCTCTTCTGAATTTTTGTCAGTCCAAAAATATCACAACATGTCTAGATATTCCGTTGTTATGTGTACACGAAGTATATAATGCTCTTATTCACTTAAAGCAAACTAGTACTACTGGCCTTGATGGCATTGACGGAAAGATTCTCAAACTGTCAGCACCTGTAATTGCTGAAACACTCACTTATATATACAATCTCTGCATTTCTAAAAATCAGTTCCCCAAGGCTTTTAAAATTGCTAGAGTAACGCCGATCTACAAAACAGGTGATCACACCGATCCGTCTAACTACAGGCCCATTTCTATTCTGTCTGTACTGTCTAAACCATTGGAAAACCATCTAAATAAACATATTCTCGATCACTTCAATTCTTTCAATTTATTTCATCAGGACCAATCCGGTTTTAGGGCAAATCACTCGTGCCAAACAGCATTGACAAACCTAGTTGATCAATGGCTTACTAATATAAATAACGACAAAATTACAGGTGTTCTCATGGTAGATTTCATGAAAGCCTTTGATGTTATTGATCGCAATCTTCTTCTTAAAAAACTAAAGATATACAACTTATCAGAGAATTCGTTAGAACTCCTGTCTTCATTTCTTTCCGATAGAAAGCAAATGGTCTCAGTAAATGAATCTGTATCTCCTACATTATCCATTAGTCATGGTGTGCCTCAAGGGTCAGTACTCGGACCTATCTTATTTTCCATATATATAAACGATTTACCTCTATTCATTGATAGTCTCTGTGAAATGTTCGCTGATGACACCACAATACACTGTAGTCATAAAAAACTTGAAAATATATTTGCCAGTTTACAAGAAAGTATAAACAAATTAATCATATGGTCTGTCTGAACTCAATCACATGTGTCTCCATCCTCGGAAAACGAAGTACTTGATAATAACCACCAGACAAAAGCGTCAAAATATTTCTTACGATTCCCTATCTCTTTGTATAAATAATGAAATAGTTGAAGAAGTTGATCATCATAAAGTCCTTGGTGTCATTGTAGACAATAATTTGTCATGGTCTTCTCATGTCACAATGCTCTGCAAACTTCTATCTCAAAAGATTCACCAGCTTTCAAAACTAAAATATTTCTTAGACCAACATTGTCGTAAGCTGTTTTTTACTTCGTACATTGAATCTCATTTGAATTACTCTTCTACATTGTGGGATTCGGCCAGTTATAACGTATTAAAAAACCACTCTTCAGTCTTCACACAGACGGGCTGTGAAACTCATTCTTCTCAAATATACAACTGTAACTCCCTCTGATTATAAACGTTTAGACATTTTGCCTCTGAAATGGAAACTCATTTATAACAAAGCAATTTTCATGTTTAAGATAATGTCCAACCATGCACCACCAACTTTGAAAAATAAATTTAAAACGAACCTGATTCGCAATGTCAGAAAGATTCAGATACCCCTACCGAGGATTGATCTTTTTAAATCTAGCCTTATTTACTCCGGTGGTTGTTTGTGGAACGACCTAGTGTCTTCATTTAATGTAATTTCGAGTCTAAATGTTTTCAAAAAACAATACTTCTCATATCTGATGCTACGCTTCCTAAACAGTGTGACTAATGACAACATCATATAAACTTCTTTATACGTTTTCAAAATTATTATATTTTTTCAAGTACAAATGATGTTTAAATGTATTTGAATGTGTCATTTGTGTTCCTTCGTTACCCCTTCTCTATATCTTCTGACTATTTAGATTGTTCGTTGATTTTGAAGTCACATATTG
>JADBJO010003720.1:62288-69788 GCA_016801955.1 Conus betulinus
GGCCCCAGAACAACCCCCCCCCCCCCTCCTGGGGAGTTAATCTGGCACCGGCCCAAAACCCCCCCCCCCTAGAGAGTTAAACTAGACCTGGCCTAGAACATCCCCCTCCCCCCCCCCCCCCCCCCCCCCCCCCTTCTCCTAGGGAGTTAATCTGGCTCCAGCCTGGTACAGGCCTCCCTGGAGAGTTAAACTTGCCCAGGCATAAAAACCCCCCCCCCCCCCCCCCCCCCCCCCTCCTGGGGAGTTACTCTGGCATCAGCCCAGAACACCCCTCTGGAGAGTTAAACTGCACCTGTCCTAGAACAGACCCCTCCAGGGGAGTTAATCTGGCACCGTCATGGAACAGGCACCGTCATGGAACCCCCCCCCCCCCCCCCCCCCCCCCCCCCCCCGGAGAGTTAAACTAGACAAGGCCCAGAACAGCCCCCCACCCCCTCCTGGGAGTTAATCTGGCACTGGCCCAAAACAGCCCCCCTAGAGAGTTAAACTGGACCTGGCCTAGAGCCCCCCCCCCCCCCCCCCTCTCCTGGGGAGTTAATCTGGCTCCAGCCTGGTACAGGCCTCCCTTGGGGGTAAACTGGCCCTGGCACGAAACAGACCCCCCCCCCCCCCCCTACTGGGGAGTTAATCTGGCACCAGTCCAGAACAGTCCCTCAGGAGAGTTAAACTGGACCTGTCCCAGAACACCCCCCTCCAGGGGAGTTAATCTGGCACCGTAATGAAACAGCCCCCCTGGAGAGTTTAAACTAGACAAGGCCCAGAACAGCCCCCCCCCCCCCCTCCTGGGGAGTTAATCTGGCACCGGCCCAAAACAGCCCCCCCCCCCCCCCCCCCCCTAGAGAGTTAAACTGGACCTGGCCTAGAGCAGCCCCCCCCCCCCCCCTCTCCTGGGGAGTTAATCTGGCTCCAGCCTGGTACAGGCCTCCCTGTAGAGTAGAACTGGCCCTGGCACAAAACAGCCCCCCCCCCCCCCCCCTCTCCTGCGGAGTTAATCTGGCACCAGCCCAGAACAGCCCTCTGGAGAGTTAAACTGCACCTGTCCTAGAACAGCCCAACCTCCAGGGGAGTTAATCTGGCGCCGTCATGGAAACAGCCCCCTGGAGAGTTAAACTAGACAAGGCCCAGAACAGCCCTCCATCTTGGGGAGTTAATCTGGCACTAGACCAGAACAGCCCTACTGGGAGCGTTAAACTGAACCTAATCTAGAACATCCCACCCCCATCCTGGAGAGTAAATCTGGCACCAGCCCCAGAACAGCCCCCTGGTGTGAGTTAAAAACTGGACCTGCCCCCAGAACCCCCCCCTACTGGAGAGTTTATCTGGCACCAGCCCAGAACAGCCTCCTGGAGAGTAAAACTGGACCTGGCCCAGAACAAACCTCCTCCTGGGGAGTTAATATTGCAACAGCCTAGAATATTTTCCCCTGGAAAGTTAGACTGGATCTGGCTCAGAAACAGCCCCCCCTAGAGAGTTCCCTTGGCACCAGCCCAAAACAGCCCCCCCCCCCCCCCCCCCCCCCGAGAGTTAAACTGGTACCTGCACCAAAGCAGCCCCCTAGAGAGTTAAACTGGACCTGGCCAAAAAATAGCCCCCCTGGGGAGAGTTAATCTGGTACTAGCCCAAAACAAGCCCCCTAGAGAGTTAATCTGGACCTACCCCAAAACAGCCCCCCCCTCCTGGGCAGAGTTAATCTGGCCCCCACCAGCCCACCCCAAAACCCCCCCCCCTGAGAGTTAAAACTGGACCTGCCCCCAAAACAGCCCCCACACCTGGGGAGTTAATCTGGCACCAGCCCAGAACAGCCCTCCTGGAGTGTTAGCTTGGCCCGGTGTAACACCCCAAAAGTACTCCCCGCCCAGAAGTACTCCGGGGACTACTTCTGGGACAGTACCTCCCCTTGGTCCCAGAAGTACTCCCCCCTATTGACAACTTTGCAAATAAATGTTTGTTTTATGTAACTATCTTATAACGATGATTCCTTTAGACAGGGGAGTACTTTTGGTACCAGTCCCAAACTGACCCCCGATCCCCCCCCCCCCCCCCCCCCCCTCTGCACCAGAATGACTCCCGGGAGTACGTCTGGGCCCAGCCCAAATGTACTCCCGGAAGTAACTTTGGCGCGGCTCCAGATGTACTCCCCCTAAAGTTGATTCAGAGAATATTTCATTGTTGATTCAGATAGAATGTCCATGTATGAGTTTATGTCCATGTATGAGTTTCTAACCAGTAAGTAACAAACCTGAAAACCTTGAACACATTAATGAATGATATGGGGGGGGGGGGGGGGGGGGGGTCTACTTCTGTGACCGGCCTAGAAGTACTCCCCCTAAAGTTGATTCAGACTCGTTTTTTTTTTAATGTTTATTCAGATAAAATGTCCATGTATGAGTTTTGGCCAGTAAATAACAACCCTGAACATATCAATAAAAGGAGATCTGCAAGGGGGTACTTCTGGGACCAGCCCGGAAGTACTCTCCCTAAAGTAGATTCAGACTGTACTTTCATGTTGATTGAGATAGAATGTCAATGAGTGAGTATGACCATGACCAGTAAATAACAACCCTGAACACATTAAAGGAGATATGCAAGGGAGGTACTTCTGGGACTTGGGACCCCAGATGTACTCTCCCTAAAGTTAATTCAGACTGATTTTCAATGTTGATTCAGTTAGACTGTCCATGTGTGAGCTTATGACCAGTAAATAACAACCCTGAACGCATTAATAAAGGAAATAATTATGCAAGGGGGGTACTTCTGGGACCGGCCCAGAAGTACTCCTCCTAAAGTTGATTCAGACTCGTTTTCAATGTTGATTCAGATAGAATGTCCATGTGTGAGTTTATGACCAGTAAATAACAACCTGAACACATTAATAAAGGAGATATGCAAGGGGGGTACTTCTGGGACCGGCCCAGAAGTACTCCCCCTAAAGTTGATTCAGACTCGTTTCAATGTTGATTCAGGTAGAATGTCAATGTGTGAGCTTATGACCATTAAATAACAACCCTGAACTCATTGATAAAGGACATTCAAGGGGGGTACTTTTGGGACTGGCCCAGAACAACTCCCCCTAAAGTTACACACACACACACACACACACACACACACACACGTATGCATGCATGTGCGTAACCGTTCCCCCTCCACACACACACACACACACACACACACACACACACACACACACACACCAACCACCACACCACCACCTCCACCGCCTTACCTGAAAGGCATGCCGTCATGGTTCTCCCAGTGGGATCTCAGGGAGTCTCCGGCATCGCCGTGGTAGTTGCCGATGTGCAGGCGGTACAGGCCCTTCTCGTTGTCGATGCGGAAGCTGTCGTACTCCGCGAAGTAAGTCCTGTCCTCCCAGTCCGTAAGCTCTATTCGCAGCGTGGTGGGCTCTGCCCAAAGAGAGAATGACAGCCGCAACAGTAGCCTGTTATATAAGCAGCCACATTCGCTCAAGGGTAGATGGTAATTTTTAGGAGACAGCGATGATTTTGGTGTCGTGCCTTGCTGTAGAAGGGGAAAACCCACAAACAATCAAATCAAAGGAGGGGGCACGGGCGGGTGGGGGGGGGGGGGGGGGGTGCTGGGGGGTAGAGAGAGAGAGAGAGAGAGAGAGAGAGAGAGAGAGAGAGGGGGAGGGGGGAGGGACATCAGACGTAGTATCAGTTTGTATGCATATATCAAGGACTATCTTTTGGGCTAAAAACTGGGAGAAACAAAATGGCACCTTCTACTTTGAATGAAACTGAAAGTGAAAGACAGCGATGCGTGTCGTGTCTGATGCTGGCGTTGTACTGCATGGTATATACTGTTACACTAACAGACAAGGAGCGGCACGTGGATGAGGAGGAGGAAGAAAGGAAAGGGAAAAAAGACGTACTTTTGTTCACTGTGGTGCTGTCCACCTTCCGTTTAGTTCCAGTGGCAAGATACCAATCTTTCCCAAGGCGGTTAGGAGAGGACACGTCTTCAAAAAGTCCAACCCGTGGAGTCAGTCAATGTGTTACACATTCTTTTGTATAACACATTACTTTCCAACGCTTTTTACAATCATGAACTTTATTCAAACAAAAACAACGTTTATATTTATCATTACAATTTTGGGGTGGGGTGGGGGTGGAGGTGGAGTGGGGTGGAGGTTCCAGAATGGCTTCAAAATGTAAATGGGAATGCCATGGGGGATCAAGATGTGGTAAGTAACCGTCGATGGTTCTACCGATGTTCATCTTATTATTATATAGAGAGTACTGGTGAAAGTCTACAATGATCAGTTATTAGAGACAACACTCACAGAAAGGTCAGCCCTGATGTGGCCCTTTGCGGTCGGCTGGGTTCTAAGCAACATTATCTTATCTTCACAGAGATGTATGCATAGCAAGCTACGCCTACTACTGGACTGTGTTTTGCACAGCATTTTAATTGCAGGATATTGTATTGCGTTGCACTGTATTTGTAATGCACTGTGCTGTTGTTTTGCATTGTGTTCATTGCTCTGCGTCGCGTACGGTTGTAAATGAATTGCTGTGTAGCGTACATGTATCGCATTTCATTGCAATGGCACATATTGCATTGCATTGCACATATGTTATTGAAGAAAAAATACGGCATTGCATGGTATTGGACTGCCATTGTTTCTGGTCACCCCACATTTGTTCATGTCAAAGACCGGCAGCTTTCCATGTGAAGATCAGACGTCAGCGATGCAATAACCAACTCAAATTTGTCCTCTTTGAACACCTCCCTTTTTTTTTTCCTCACTCACTGTACAGTTTTGATATCCAATTAAAGGGAAATATTTGCCACATACTTTAGCTAGATACACTCTCTCCCCCCCCCCCCCCCCCCCCCCCACACACACACACACCCCCGCACGCTCTCGTTGGTGCTTTTTTATTCTTTTTTTTTTTCTTCTTTACCTTTTTTTTGCTGCGTTACAACTCCCCTCGACCCCCCCGGTGCCGTTGGTGCTTTTGGCGTGTTAGAAAACGCATGAAGACAAACTCCGTAGACCATGTGCTGAAATCTGCAAGGGAGGTAATCTGTGTTAGACCTTGCGTTCAGCGAGAGCGACATTTCCGTTTCATAAGACCGCCGCCGCCATTGCGCACGCTCAAAGCAAGTTTACCCCAATCAGTCAGTTTAACAGTTCAAGCAGAAAGAGCAGTTTGGTGTAACATGACGCGCTTGGTATAGCAGACGGTCGATATTACGATCACTATCTGAGCGACCGATTCAAATAAGATACACGACACTCTGGATCAATATGGGATGCAAGCTCTGTCTTGATCTCCGCTTTGAGACACCTTTCAAATCTGGGCACCGAATAACTCCTTTAGACGAATTTAACTGCTTATGCGGAGTCACCGGATGTCTCAGTCCACGAACCTTGTTGCCCTCAGCAGCTGTTCCGATTGCTTTTTCGATCTGCACTGGACGAGGAATGAGCCGTCCCGTAGCCTTATGTATTGTCTGTTTCAAAATTTCTAATTTACCAGTGTGCTTCATAGACCATGATACTGCTAATATTACCTTTGATTTTTCATGACTGTCTATCCAAAAGCTTATGTGATGAGGACTTATGTAGGTTTTTTGCATCAATAAATGCTCCTGCTCCTGCACCTGCTCCTGGCCCTGCTCCTGCTCCTGGCCCTGCACCTGCTCCTGGCCCTGCTCCTGCACCTGCTCCTGGCCCTGCTCCTGTTCCTGGCCCTGCTCCTGCACCTGCTCCTGGCCCTGCTGCTGATCCTACCGTTGGTCCTGCTGCGCCTGTCGTCCACCCTGCTGCTGTGCCTGCTGTTGTTCCACCGAGACATGCTTCTGCTCCTCCCATGCCTGTGCCGGAGACCCGCCTGGCTGGTGGACATTATTCCACTCCGATTGGCCAATATGCAAATGCAGGACCAAGTTCCGGGATTGTTCTGTGTGTACGGCACGGGCTGCACCCCAGCATGGTATTGCGAGGCGATGCCAGACACCAAACTGGTGTGAGAAGTGTGGCAAATCCCTCTGTGTGGACAAGTTAGCCTGGAAGGACAAAACTTGCTTCCAGGTGTACCACACAATCAAAAACAATGTTGACTATTGAATACATGTGTAAAACTGTTTTGTTTCGTTTCACGGGATAGTCGTCTGTGTGGAGAGCAACTTTGGTGAGTACATAACATGTGCTATTTGTCCTGTTTTACTTGTCAGTGATGTAAAAACTGTATGTACTTGTTTTGTCTTGATATGTGTTGTGTGTCTGTGAACAAAAACCATTCTTTGAACCGGCCTGTTCATGATCATGTGAAGTGACAGTCCTGCGTACTATAGAATTATGATGCAAAAAAGGGAGTAATTTATACCCCCATCTAAATCAACTATTTTCACAGGAAAGACTTGAACATTGCACTGTAGTGTATGAATATGTGTACAATAAACTCTGAAAATTTCATTTACTTGTGTCGGGTATCTTTTTTGTTATGAATTTTTTACTAATCAACACAAACGGCAGTATACAGAGATACGCATAGTAAGAATTGCCCAGTAGGGACTGAGTTAAGGGTGGGAATGAGGGATGGGGACGGGGATAGTAGGGGGGGGGGGGGGGGGGGAGGGAGGGGGTGTAGAAGGACCACCTATGGTAAGGAAAAAATTGGTTCTCGAGGCTGTCATGGTGACAAAGAAGACTGTTGGACAGCGTTATCATTTCTCTTAATATCATTATTACTTTTTTTTCTTTTCAATTATTATCATTACCGTTTTGTTTCAAATTGTGTGTTTATGAGACAGTTCGATGCAAAGTCAGCATCAAAAGCACTTTACAAAATAAAGACTGAGGTGCAAGCATTTATGATCATGGTACTTATATTCGAAACGAAAAAAGAAAAAAAAAATGAAGAAAAAAGACTACATGGAGAGAATGAAGCAATGATTTCATTTAGGATATTAGACAACAATACGCATACATGCACACACGCACATCATTATAATCACTGTTATTATTTATTGTGATCTACTGTTCTGGTCATCAAAAACAGATCCAAACTGTGGACAAGTTCTGCTACTTGGGCAGCTCTACATGCAGCAAGGGATCCCTGGATGCAGAAGTGATGTTGCGCATCTCGAAGGCCAGCTCTGCCTTTGGCAGACTCTCAAAGAATCTATGGCAAGACCATAGCATCAAACTGCGCACAAAGGTCGCCTTGTACACAGCTGTGGTTCTGAGTGCTTTCCTCTACTGTTGTAAGACTTGGACCATGTACCACCGGCACATGCAACAACTCGAACAGTTCCATCAACGATGCTTGCACAAGATCTGCAGCATCAAATGGAGAGACAGAGTGTCCAACCTACGGGTTCTGAAGAAGTGTGGCCTACCCAGCATTGAATGCATATTCATCAAAAGCCAGCGCACAATGGACAGTACACGTTGTCCGTATGGAGGACAGCAGAATTCCAAAGATGCTGCTCTATGGACAACCGAAAGGACAACGTGACCAAGGAAGG
>JADBJO010003720.1:77288-104788 GCA_016801955.1 Conus betulinus
CCGCAGTGCCCCCTCCCCAACCCCCGCTGACACAATTTATCAATAAAGTTTTATTCAGTTAGCAAAGAGGGGCCCATGGTCATGAGTGTTTCGGTCTGCGAAACTGATGGTCGCACGTTCAATCCATCCCAGTCGTGAGGTCGGACTTTTAAAAAATTTAATGTTTTTTTCTTCTTCTTCTTTTTCGGCTTTTGAACCCACGCTGTCCAGTCAGCAGGAAATAGGTACCTCATTCGGTTCAGGGAGGTTAGAGGCGGCGGAAGGGGGGTAGGGGTGGGCTCCGCTGTTCATTACGACGTGCTCTCCTAGAACCTCTAGCGCCAGTTCACTGCTGCCCATATGGCATAGAAACTTTTTGTCTTTTTTTTTTTTTCTTTTTTTCTTTCTTTTATTTTGTATCATTTAAAAGAAACCGTAACCTTTCATACAGAGGGGGTTTGGATTAGGGTTAAGATTTGATTGAGGCGAGGTGACGGTCAGGTTCTGGGTTTAGGGTCGGGTCCTGCATCCCGAAGCTGCAATGACTCTCGTTTTTTTTTTCCTGTTCAAAACTGTCGATCTCGGGTGGACATCCTTTGGTCAGAGTTCGGTTTTATATAGCAAAGGTCAAAATAGTAACAAGGCAGTCTGAAATAAAGGAAGATCACTCTAGCTGTGTGAAAGAAAATGATGTGAAAAAGATGATTTTATCCTGGAATTTGGGTCAGCAAAATAGTTCAATGCCATATGTAAGCAAAGACAGAAAAATTACTTATGGCCTTTGGACTGGTTATGTTTCCACGGCATTGGCAGAGCACAAGGGTTTGGGAGTGAAAAGTTTAGCAGACGTTAGAAAAATGAAGGGTCATGTGGCTTGTGCTAAAAAAAAAAAAAAAAAAAAAAAAAAAAAAAAACGGACATTGGAACTGTGTCCGTGTCAGGCACAGTATGGGTCAAAGATAAATGTGTTTGGGTAATGGCTGATCTTCTGACAAAAGGCAGGTGCAGCTTTGAGTGTAACAAAGAAAAAAAAGCTTTGGGCCTAAACTGTAACCGTGGAATCGTACCGTTACAGTTAGTGGAGAGAAGGGGAGACCACAAAGTAGTCTTGGTCAAACCTTGACGAGAAAGCAAACAGTGGTTTTATTGGATGCCCGAAGCGAATCAAATGCGTTCTTTCATCTGAAACTGTCGCACGTGGTGGATGGAGACGTTCAAGATGGAGAAGGAAGGAAAAGAACTTTCTGCGCAAAATTGCTAAAAACGTTGCGAAAGAGGGTATGATAAATGATGTGAAAAAACATTGTTGTTATATGTAGAACAAGTGCAAATCTTGTATAAGCTGAAGGGAATTATTAATTCTACTATCCATGGATTGTATATATATTGATACCCATTCAAATTGAACGCCTCCGACTTTCAATTTACACTTACAGCCAAGGCAACTTCGTGTACCTGGCCAGAGGGCAAATTTCAGAGACAGTAGAACTCGCCAGCTGGCTAAAATACCCATGCGGCGAGGCATACGAGAGGTGATTGAAGCACCGGAACAAGACAAAAAAATCAAATTAATGTGAATAGCAGTACTACTTCAAACTTGCTGTTGAACTTTGAAGGGTCAGCGTTTTGAACTGGATATCCCAGGTACTGAAACCGAGTACATGACTACTTTCCAAGCGTCAAGCACAGTACGTTACATCTGTTGGCGTTTTGTCTTTATGCAAGAGAGCCGCAAGACAGTCTAGTGAAATTCTTTTTTTTTTCTTCTTTCTGGTCCTACCTTTGCCAGGGTGTGCTGACACTCTGTGACTCACTAAGCAAATGGGAATTCTTTGTACTATTGTAGGCACTGATCTGCCAAAAATGGAAGGGATACGTTACTGAAAACTCAAGATACATCAGAAACTATTTTGTCTGAAGGCAGACAAAATTCACATTTACATGGCTATTGCCTAGTGATTGTGCAGCAAAATGAAAGAATCAAAGATATTCAAATTTAATGTTTTGGACTTCCCATGCTTAAAAGTAAGTTAAACAGAGACATTATTTAGGATATTCACACAGATCACTGTGACTATCCCATTGGCTTGTCTATGTGCACTGACTGCCTTGTCTGGTAGGATGAATGCTCAGTTTTAATCAGTTTAAATGCTTATTAGTACTATAATTGTACCCATGAGCTGCTTGCGCACTTTTAATCAATTAAACTCACATTTTAAAGATGTGCGAGTGTGTCAAAAGAGTGGCATGTGTGTTGTTAGGGACAAAACTTTTTTCTTTATGGTCACCAGTGGTAAAAACTGAAAAAGAAAGAACTCTCTTTAGATTTGGGCAAATCATCAGATTTCTTAATTTATTAATTTCTTCTTGCCAGAGATCCATGATCTAAGTGTGATGATGACAGTTTGATTTATTATTAAGTTAAAAATAAAAAAAAGCAAAAATTTTGTAATGTGAACAAATTACAAGCCTGGGACTGGGAGAAAAATGGACAAATGGACTCAGTCTGGCATACTAATGTCAAGTATTTTAAGTTGTTGGAAATTGAGACAAAATATATGCACTTTTTTTGTTTGTTTGTTTTTTTTTTTTGGTGCTACCAGATTGGGAAGGACGGACTGGGAAAAAGAGGAAGGGAATGGAGGATATGAAAGGATCAAAGTTCATCAATTCATCTTTTGGTTTCTGAAATGTTAAAAAGTGTGAGTCACTGACTGATTGCAGCTGCCAATCTTTTTCAGAACCATCCATCTTGGACAAAAAGATCAAGACTTACTTCCAAGCCATTCTTGAGGATTTGCCCAATGGAGACCTCCGGAAAACATTGTTTGAGAATAGGAAGAAATGGATCCCAGTTTTTCATCAGGTGAGAAAGCTTAGTAAAAAAAAAAAAAACACTTTTTAAGTCCTTTCTCTTCTCTTTGCACTCAAACTGGCCATTCCATTTTAGGGCATGGTGGAATGAAGCATTCTTCCTGCCAAACAAACCAGATCAAGAATATTTTTCAGACCTACACTATAAACACATTTCATGAATAGTGAGTTTATTGTGAGGCTGGTTTGTGTAAAACAGTAGAAAGAACTCTTCATTTCGTGTGGTCATATTGAATTTATATGTGAAAGAGCAGCTTTGACAGGTAAATGAGAAAGTTTATGTGCTTATGTTTTGAGCAGTATGACTATTGCAAAGTCAAAAGCTAATGGGATGTAACTGTAGTTTTTTACAAGAAACTTTGATGTCAGTTTAATTGTTCTTTATTTTCTGATAAACAACACAACAAAGCCCAAAATCTAGGCAGCAAATTGAGGTGCATGGAAGAAGAAAGGCTTAACTTTAACCCGTTCACTGCCAGAAAATATTGCAAAGGCTTTCCCAGTGCCAGGGAAATCTAATGCTTTGGGGGTAATAATTACAAAAAAAATTCTAGCTCAGTAACTGCGAAAGATATATAAAAATGAAATATATGATTTTTGAAGGAAATTGAATGGAGATTTTGAATCTGGGCTTCTTTTGTTTTAATTTTGATAATTAAAAAAATATTTAGGCATTTAGATTTGGATAGATTTTTTTTGCACCATCAAAAACATATGTATTTACCACTACAGCTTCACATCCAAAAAAGAACACAAAGCAAAAAAGTTGAAAATAAAGTTTGTATTGTCACACTACACCTGTAAATGAAAGTAAAACAGTCTAGAAGCCTATCAAGACACTCACACCTCATGCAGACAGGTCAGTCCACGATCACACCCCCCCCCCCCCACCATGCCCCCTTGCTGGACTTCAACCCTCTCTTTCACTCCTCCTCTTCCCCTACCTTTCCTGCTGCCCCGTGTCATGCCGCGAGCAGGCCGCGCTCCCCCTCTCGCTCTGACTAACACGTCACTGGCCATTCGCACACAGTGCAGAGTACACACTAGGCTAGCTCATTCAACGCTAACCTCTCAGCTGATCGCACAGCACGACTCAATAACTGATGAATATGGTTGGCAATTCCATCACTATTATCTCACCTTCATGCTCGAGTGAGTCGTTGAATAAAAGATTATTGTCTTTGTCAAAAATTATTAGCAGAGCCTGCTCAGCTGTGTAAGTTCGTTGATTTGGTCGCTACGCTCATCATGGCTGTTCAGAGCAAGCTACTTAGTTTTGAGAGGCAGGGGAGTGAACAGTAGCCCGCAGCTGCAGAGGCCAAGCCGTGAATGCAGGTCAGGGAAAGGGGTGTTTTCTGCAGGGCTGCTCCCCACCAGCCAGCTAACCGTGCTGTTTTTGGCAAACAGAATGTCATCTGTGTAAAGCCGGTCGGCAACAATGTGTTCGGCATTGCTGAGCGGCCATTACAAGTGGGGCTGTTAGTTTGATAATTAGTGGGTTTGTCATGAAAAATGTAATATATGTGCTCTTTAGATGACTGAATAGGTGAATCCCAACAATTCTTTTAATACCAAAATTGACAAGGTTTATTTTCCTGTAGATAATGTAGATACAGCATGAAAGCTTGTACACAAGTGGTCAGGCGATATTCAAACAATGTCAATGCACAGACAATTGTGCAAAAATGACGTCATCACTTTCTGGGAATTTGATTTTTCCTTGTTAACTAGTACACAAGTTTGATACATGCCTCTGCTTGGACTACACACAACAAAAATGTTGGATCAGAAATGTGTAAGCCTTGTTTGTTCGGCCCTTTCTCTAAGTGTCTCGTATGGGACGGAAAAATAAAGCTGTGTCGTCAAAGGCTGCGCCGCCATCTTTGCAAGCGAGACAAAGCGCTGGCTGGTCATCCAGTCAGCAATGATAATAATGGTCTTTCCCCTCAGGTGTGCTCATTTGCATGTCATTTTAATACTGCAGACATATAAGGCTTACTATGCACACTCTATTTCAGTCCTTTGATAGGAATAGTAACGAATGAAAATTCAAGAAAAATGCATGACATCAGTGGACGGTCCATAGGCACTGGGAGTACATTTTTATTGCAGCGTCAGCTGACGGCTTGAAGGCACTCTACGGGTTAAGGCAGTCCTCAAAGTAGATTTAGGATCTGCCCCAGGAAATACTGATGTAAAGAGTTAAAAAAAAAAGAAGAGAAGAACACCTTGTAATCTAACCTGTTCTGATGATTTTCCTGCTATCTTGATTCAATTAAATGGTGGAGAGAGGAGAAAAGGAATTGACTGCTAGTGCTGTTAGTCCATAATACAAATAGAAACAAAACAGTATATTGCTTGATTGTGAAATACAGATTGAAAACAAGAATTCATGTGCAATGGATTGCAAATCGAAAGGCTTTCAAACCACAGGCGCGATCAGGCGGGTCCTGTCATGGGGTACTCAAAGTCTGTGCCTCGCTGTTGTGGACGTTAAATAAGGGTAAATGCGCATAGATAGTACTGTTCTTTTCTCTCTCTCTTTTTCTGTTTGTTTAAAAGAGTGACCTTTGTAGAAATATGTTGTGAATGTTTTTTTTCTTTCTTTCTTTGTGTCTGCATACGCAGGCTGATACACCTGTGGACACTCCCAGTACGGACAGGCAAGGATTAATCCCATCTGCCCAACAAAAGGGAATGGAGCTGTGTGTGTATGACTTTTTTTATCCCGCTGTTAAGGCAGCCATACTCCATCTTTGGGGAATGTTAATGTGTTTGACTATGTTTGTCTTGTTAGGAGTGTGAGAAAAGCCATCATCAAGCAGAAGGCCACCCCACCTGTCTCCTCAGTTCAGCAGAATGGTGTTGACACTGACCGACCACACAAGAGGGCAGACAAACAGAACGATGTGGAGCCGTCACCCAGCCCAAAGGTCTCTTCACCTTCGGAGAGAGCCGGAGTTTTTCACTCGGTGAGTGGCTGAGAGGGCATTCTTCAGTGTCTGTGGGTTTGGGAATAGCGAGCTTTGTGTGTGTTTGCATGACGTTCACAGATCATCATTCCATACAGAGTGAGGGGTAAACTGAACTGAGTTGCATTCAGACCTGTGGTAAATTTGTGTTGGGAAATCTGGAGTTATGGGCCCTGTGCTTTCCATACGTGCTTCGTTTTTAACATGCTTTCTCTCTTTTTTTCTGCTGTCCTTCTATTGAAGATCAGAGGGAACTTTAATGAGAAAAAGGCCCTGGATGTTCTACAAATGTGAAATTAATGAAAAAGTTGACATAGTTAATTTGATTCAGCTATAATAATTATCTGACGAAAGGAAGTTCTCATTCATCTAATTCAGCTATAATGTCTGACGGAAGAAGTTCTCATTCATTTAATTCAGTTATAATATCTGACGGAAGGAAGTTTCATTCATTTAATTAAGCTGTAATATATGTCGGAAAGAAGCTTTCTTTTTTAAAGCAAACCAACCAACCAACCAAGGTTTTGAAAAGGAGGCCTTTAAACTCAGGATTAACCTTTTTTAAAGCAAACCGACCAACCAACCAAGGTTTTTGAAAAGGAGGCCTTTAAACTCAGGATTAACCTTTTTTTAAAGCAAACCGACCAACCAACCAAGGTTTTGAAAAAAGGAGGCCTTTTAAACTCAGGATTGAGAGCACTTTTTTTTATGAAGGATGGAAACCGATCCTGAAGGGGGGACGTACCAAGGTTGTGAAAAGGAGGCCACCAACTCAGGATTAACCTTTGAGATGAAAAGAGCCACGCTGACAACCAACCAGACATTTTCAGGTTTCTGAAAGGAGGCCTTTAAGCTCAGTTAATTTTTCCATACCATTTGATAAGCAAACCAAATTTGTATATATTATTTTTGAAAAGGAGCCATGATGTGTCAGTGTGCTAACCTGTTTTTATTGAAAGCATTGACTTCCACAAGCCTGATTAAAATCTGTCTACGGGTAAGTGGAGGTAATGAGCCGATTTTGTACCAAAAGTTGACAAGTGCCTTTAAACCCGTTCACTGCCTGAAAATTTTACTAACAAAGGCTTTCCCAATCTAATGATTTGGGGGTAATAATTAACAAAAAATTCTAGCTCAGAAACTACAAAAGATATAAAATGAAAATATATATGATTTTTGAAGGAAATTGAATGGAGATTTTGAATCTGGGCTTTTTTTTGTTTTAATTTTGATCATAAAAAAATATTTAGGCATTTAGATTTGGATTTTTTTTTTTTGCACGATCAAAAACATATGTATTTACCACTACAGCTTCACATCCAAAAAAGAACACAGAGCAAAAAAAAAGTTGAAAATAAAAGTTGATATTGTCACACTACACCTGTAAATGAAAGTAGAACAGTCTAGAAGTCTATCAAGACGCTCACACCTCATGCAGACAGGTCAGTCCACGACCACGCCCCCCCCCCCCCACCACGCCCCCCTTGCTGGACTTCAACCCTCTCTTTCACTCCTCCTCTTCCCTCTCCCTACCTTCCTGCTGCCCGTGTCACGCTGCGAGCAGGCCGCGCTCCCCTCTCGCGCTGACTAACACGTCGCTGCCACACTCGCACACAGTGCAGAGTACACACTAGGCTGGCTCGTTCGACGCTGGTAACCAGTCAGCTGAACACACTCTTGAGATCGCACAGCACGACTCAATAACTGACGAATATGGTCGGCAATTCCATCACTATCATCATCTCACCTTCATGCTCGAGTGAGTCGTTGAATAAAAGATTATTATCTTTGTCAAAAAAGATTAGCAGAGCCTGCTCAGCTGTGTAAGTACGCTGATTTGGTCGCTACACTCGTCGAAGGTTGCGCCGCCATCTTTGCAAGCGAGACAAAGCGCTGGCTGGTCATCCAGTCAGTGATGAGGAAAAATGGTCTTTCCCCCCTCACGTGTGGTCATTTGCATATCATTTTAATACTGCAGACATATAAGGCTTACTACGCACACTCTATTTCAGTCCTTTGATAGGAATAGTAACGAATGAAAATTCAAGAAAAATGCGGCGTCAGCTGACGGCTTAAAGGCACTCAATGGGTTAAAACTCAGGATTCTTTTTTAAGAGATAAACACCGAAGATAGTTGCAAGCAAGTGATTTTGAAAAGGAGGCCTTTAAACTCCTGATCAAGCCTTTTTTAAAGACTAACAGGGCATGTTTGCTGCGGTCAGGTCGCAGGTACCAGGAGGCCTTTAAAATCAGGGCTTAACCTTGGACATATCACTGTAATGATTGAGGGACTTTGTTTTGCAGGTATGACAGGATGGACTGTCCTGAAGGGGGGCACGTACCACATGAGGAGACATAAAAGCTGATCACCACTGTTTGGGTAAGTCTGTGCAGTTCATTTGATACTCAGACTGCTGTACTGCAGTATACATTATTTTTGAAACTAATTATATACATGGCAGTTAATTTTTCCATAACATTATTATACGCAAACACAAATTGTATATATTATTTATGTTGAAGCCATGATGTGTACATGTGTGCTATTCATGTGTATTATTGATATTGACATTGACTTCCGCAAGCCTGATTAAAAACTGTCTCGGGTAAGTGGAGGTAATGAGCCGATTTTGTACCACCTGTTTGACAAGTGCTTCCGCCCTTAAAGTTCATGTCTTCAAAAGAGATAAAATCAAAGAAGATAGTTACAAGCCTGCTGTGTTTTCCAGCATGTACTGTATAAGCACGATTGAAGACTGTGCATATTTGATTGCGGTATCATCTTTTGTGCCATTCAGTAGCATTCCTCAGAATTGGCTGCTTGGTTCACTGTTTGATGTTGATGAGTCCACCCTGTCCTGGCGACCCACATGTTTTTCATAACGTCCTGGCAGTGTGCAGGTAAGTCCTCTGCAGTTCAAAAGTCAGTGTTGATTTGCTCAGTGTACATGTATTTTTGGCTCCCTGCAAGTCGGCTGCCGAGTCACTTTGATTCTGTTCAGTGGTGCCTGCTTTGGTCCAAACATAACACAGGGTACTGTCTGTTAAGCTCGCTGCTGGTGTCCGTATTTGTTTTGTGATGTAGACAGCATCCCCCTGTGTAGGGTACAACCACATCCACCAGTGAGTCCACAAGAACTGGCCAGCACTGACGGTTTTCAGCTCATTCACCACTGGCAAGTGCTTTCTGAGTTTTGGGGTTGCATTATATATGATTTTCCATTGTGTTTTGTATAATCTCCATTTTATATCTCCATTGCACGAGCTTGGGAAAGTTAGCAGTGAGTGTGAATGCCATCCCAATGAATAAGCAGTAGGGCAGATTCACTGTTTCCTACACTAACTTGAAGCCCAAAATTCAGACTTAATGGTGAATACCTGGGGCAAGAGGAGACAAACATGCAGACGGATAACAAACTTTTGTGAACATGCCAGAGTGCAGATAAACACACCTAACAAAGTGTAAAGTAACACCAGTTTTATGTACAATACAAAACAGATGAGTAAATTTTTTCACAGTTGTGTCTTCTTCAGATGTTTGAAACTGTCAACAAGAATTCACTAAACAATAATCCCTGCAGTCAGGAGGAGGCAGATGGTAGGTAGATATAGAAATCTTTCAGACAGGGTAAACTCTAACCCAGTCATTTTGTTTTATGTTCCAGGTGTGCACAGAACAAGATTTTAAGGTCATCCAACACTCCAAGTCAGTTCAAAGGTGATTGTCGTGTGTGCTTTCAAATTGATTGTGAAAGTTCAAGCCGCGTTTTGACATGAAATGTACAGTGTGTAATGTTACCGTAAATTTTCATGTTTAAGCTGGCTGATCAAGGGTATAAATATGTATTTGTACAAGTATGCATGTGGCATGTTGTGTTAATGTATGTACTTTGTTCTTTTTGTGTTGTTATCCAGTTTTGTGTGTGAGTGGATTCTGAAGGAGATGGGTGGGGGAGGGGCGAGATGAGTATTTTCATTTTGTATGTTGTTTTGAGCACATGAGAAGCAGTTCTTAGAATTCATTATCCAATGATTTGAGAATGAACACTGCTCGCTGATCTTATTGAAAAATCATCATTATTCAACAGTTTTAGAATTTAGATCCTTGCTGATTTTGTTGCTAATTTTCAAGATCAAGATGGTTGCTGAAAATTCTAGAAACCCATTGTTCAACAATTACATGAACTGGTTATTGATCCTGTTGACAAATCATTGCTGGGCACTGTGAAAACAACAGCTCCATGCTGATTATCGTTAGAAATGATAGGAGAATGGAAACTGGTTTTTGTTCCTTCATGTAAAGAAATCAAGAACAGTTACCTTGCAGAATTGCATCACTTTACAACTTTGAAGCTTTCAGCCTTGTTTGTCTTAAGGTCTTCTTCTTCAAGGAGGTGGGTCTATTTTTAGACTTATTCTGTTTAAGGAAGGGTTTTTTTCTTTCTTTCTTTGACTTTATGTTCTCTTGGTAGTGTTATTTCAGTGCAGGTCATTCTGAATTCACACAGCTCTCTTCATCCTCCTCCTTAACAACCACATCTGCCACAGTATAGGTTCACCGTGAGGCCCAACACTAGAGGAGACCCATGTTGGCAGCAAGGTGACTGCAGTAGTGTTGCTTGGTGTGTCTGATTCTGTTGCTTGGCTGTGAGCCAGAGAGGGGGGAGTGCCTCCCTCCTGAGTCTGTCCCCATTCCACTGTGACACTGAACATTTCTACGTCAGCACACAATTGACGTGGAAATGGAGAAGTGATCGTGACTGAGGTCAATTTGAGACAAGTATGAGGTCAGTTTGAGACAAAAGTATGAGGTCAGTTTGAGATAGGTATGAGGTCAGTTTGAGAGAAGCATGAGGCCAATTTTGAGAGAAGTATGAGGTCAATTTGAGAGAAGTACGAGTTCAATTTGAGAGAAGTACAAGTTCAATTTGAGACAAGTATGAGGTCAGTTTGAGACAAATATGAGGTCAGTTTGAGACAAATATGAGGTCAATTTGAGATGTGTGTGTTCCCTCAGATATTAACTTGTTTGCTTGCTTTTTTTTTTTTAATAAAAATGATGGTTATGATGTCCTGGACTTATTTTGGGATTCAGACTACATGACAGGACTGCTGCACTCTGTGCTTCCACTGGTCTGGAATTCGAACAGTGCTTCAGTGGAAATGGATGGCTGTCGACTGTGAGCTCCCATCCATCCCATTCAAGCCCAGGGTAGAAGGTGATGGATGATGTAGGAAAAAGAATCCCACATTGATATCCCTCAGAAGGTTTCAAACCTTTGGTCTTGCAATCATGTGCTGATGATGCTGACCACTGAGCCACTTCTGATGGTGATGAGTGCACCCCTTCAGCTGACCGACCTCACTGTAGTATGATTTTCGGTGATGTGATTCTCTAGTGTCAGTTGGTGACCTTAGTCACTGTACTGATCCATCGGAGTTTTGTCTGCGTGCATGTTTTTCGTTATTTGTAGGGATTACCTGGTGGGTTTTTTTTCCCGTGTGGGATTTTCCAGTGCCTTGCTATTCTTCCGTGAAATTTGATGTCTTTTCTCCTTGATGGCTTGTCTGACGTGCTCCAGGTAGTTGCAAAGATATTTGAAGATAGGCTAGTTTTTTTTTTCAAATGCTTCTAGGCCTGAAAAGTCGAAGATGCTGTCTGGCCTAAGCGCAACGTGGTAAGGAGTTGATGTCCCTGGTAGGGCTTCCCATGTCAGACAGGCTAAGGGTGAGGACCCTGACTAATAGTAACCCGCCCTTTCTCCTTTTCTTGTTTTCTGCCTTTCTTATTTGGGTCTTTTCTATCTTCGTCTCCCCTTCAAGTCTTCTTTCCAACACTCCTCTTTTCTCTGTGGTCTTCTTGAGGCCCACCGTGTTTGCCGTGCGGTGCGTCCTGTGATGGGGGAGAATAGGATCCTGGAGGTTGAGACCGCTGATGTGACTGCGGTGCATCAAGTCAACACACCTCTTTGGCCTGGACTTCCCCTAGACAGGTGGTCGAAGTGGCCCACTTCGATCAAGCGGCTGGTCGCGTGCATGCCCTAGCTCAGGCTAGAAGGCGGCGGCTCGGTCAAACGGGTTTGGGAGCTTCTGTGGCAGGGATGCTTTCAGGCCTGTGTATATCTCCTTTGAAGTCCTGGTGCCCAGATATACTGGAATTCCGTATAAAATGGGCATCCCCCTTGTTGGGACTCGATGGCGGGTGGGAATCAAAAGAGATGAATTCTAATGAATACACCATGGCACCAAAAACAAAAAAAAAGACACAGGCAGGATTCAGAAACAGAGACGGACACGGATTCGGAACATGAGACGAGAGTCCTTTCAGGCTTCTGGCCCAGCTGGCTGATTGTGGAGGGAGCAGATGAAGATAGACCTCTGTCAGGCCTGAGTCCTTTTGCGATTGCGAAGGGAATCAATGGCCTCAGCGGGAAGCCAAAGAGCGTCAAGAGACTGAGGAATGGGTCACTTCTGATGATTGAGTGCTCATCCAAGCTGCACTCCGAGATGCTGTTAAAATCAACAACGTTAGTGGATCGACCGATCAAAGTGTCTCCACACAAATCTCTGAACTCTTCGAAAGGAGTAATCCGGTGCAGAGATCTGAGAGGAGTCGGAGGCTGAAATCAAGTCAGAGCTGGCATCTCAAGGAGTGACCCACGTTCATCGTGTGCTTGTGCGTAAAGGCAATGACAGGATTCCAACTGACACCCTTTTCTTGACCTTCTGCTCTACTTCTCTCCCGGAGTCGATTACGGTGGGCTACCTGAGAGTTTTTCAGTGTCACTGTACATCCCATCACCTCTGCGCTGTTTCAAGTGCCAGAGGTACGGCCATGTGAGGGATAGATGTACGGAGGAAGAGAGGTGTGTGGTACCTGCTGCCAGCCAGTCCACCAGGGTGTGTGTGACAGTCCACCACTCTGTGCCAACTGTGGAGGCAAGCACCCCCATCATCATCGAAGACCTGTCCAAACTGGTAAAGGAAAAGGAAATTCAGAGAATAAAGACTGAACAGCGAATCCCGTTTTTTGAGGCGAAAAAGATTGCTATGAAAAGTCAACCAACTGCTGGGCTCTCGTTTGCAGCTGCAGTAAAGAAGCCAACAACAGTCAGCATCGGAGTGCAGACGGTGGAGTCCTCGTTTGCGAGAGAGAGCCAGAAACCAAGTCTGTAGCCTCAGGCAGAACCACTGCATGCGATGAACCCCAGCAGTCGTCGCCTTCAGATACGAGTCAGTCTTCAAAGCCTACTCCCCCGCCCCCAGACCACCAGGGGGGCAAAAGACCTACAGGCACTTCAGAGCGGCAGAGAGTGGAAGTCGTTGAAGTACAAGACAAGACCCCCCCCTCAAAATCCTCCAAAGGGCACCCTACAGCTGTCAACAAGGGAGCTGGCGGTTCTGGAGGAAAGACCAAGTCGCCACCTAAAAAGAAAACGCCGAACAAAATTGTATCAGATCGAGAGAAAAAAGCGGAGAGAAATTTCAACAGATTTGCAGTTCTCTCGGATCCAGATGATGTTGATATAGAATAAAAGGAAGAATTACGAGATTTATTTTCTTTCACCATATTCATTTATGATGGACTCATCCACAATGGATTCAATCATACATTGGAATATCAGGGGACTGTCTTCCAATTATGAAGAATTGCAGCTGTTGTGCCGTGAGGCCAGGCCGATGCTAATTGCCCCTCCAGAAACTCTTCTCAAGTCTGACAAAAATTTTTCACTTTCTGGCTACAGTTTTTTAAATCTACCTGCACAGTCTGTTGAACATGGTGCTTCTGGTGGAGTTGCCTTGTTCATTCACAACTCTGTTCTGTACAGCCCAGTTGCTCTGCAGACTCCGCTTCAGGCAGTGCAGCTCGGGTTACTCTCCACAAAACAGTTACTGTCTGTAGTTTGTACTTATCTCAAACATCTGCGTCACCAAACAGGACCTCATTTCACTCTTGGAGCAGCTTCCTCGACCCTTCCTGCTGTTGGGTGATCTGAACGGCCACTCTCCTCTATGGGGAAGTGAGAGATCTTCACGGGGGGGTCTTTTAGAGGAAGTGTTTTCGGAGCTTGATCTGTGTGTCTTGAACAGGAAATCACCAACTTACTTTCACTCCGCTAATGGCACCACATCTTGTCTGGATCTTTCTGTCTGTGATCCATCTTTGTTTTTGGATTTTGTTTGGGAGGTTGATGAGGACCTGCATGGTAGTGACCACTTTCCTGTGTTGCTTCGGTGTACAAATGCAGAGAGCGAGTCTTTGCCAGAACGCCTCAATTTCAACAAAGCAGATTGGGACCTCTTTGCCACTAAGTTTCTTATGGATCTGGAAGAGGACAAGATCCTGCATAGTGAACGATCCGGCAGGAAGTCTTTCAGATTTCATACTGAATTGCGCAAAGTCAACCATCCAGACATCTTCCAAGAAGCCCGTAATGCCAAAGTTCCTTGGTTCAATTCTGAGTGCAAAGAAATTAACAAAACCCGTAAAAGAGCTCAACGTAGGGTTTCTTGCAGACCCTCGATGCCCAACGTCCGAGCGCATCAGAAACTGAGGGCCAAATCGAAACACATATATAAGACCAGTAAGCGATTATCTTGGAGACAGTTTTGCTCAAGTCTCACATCCAAAACTTCGAAGAAAAAAGTGTGGAAAATCATCAAGAAATCAAAGGGAAGAACACCTGCCCCACTGTGAACCACCTCAAGTTTTCTGATTCTTTAATAACAGAGAAAAAAGCAGTTGCTAATCTGCTTGCTTCAACCATTGAAAAGAATTCCTCTCTCTAACAAGTCAGCCAGTTTTGTCAAAAACAAAGCCCTTAAAGAAAAATCACCCTGCAACTTTTCGTCAGACAACGTGGAGACTACAATCTTCCTTTCACTTAAAAATGATTGAAATCCGCCTTACTTTCTTGCAACGATTCCTCTCCGTATAGATGAAATCCATTATAAAACTTCTGAAACATCTTCCGCAAAAAGGTCTGCACATCCTGCTACATGTATACAACCATGTATGGACTACTGGATTCTTTCTCCCACCATCTTGGCGAAAAGCCCTCATCATTCCTATTCCTAAACCTGAAAAAAGATCTCTCCAACCCGTCAAACTACCGTACCGTCCAATAGCTTTGACCAGCTGTGTCTGTAAACTGATGGAGAAAATGGTCAACGCTAGACTCATGTGGAAACTTGAAACCGACGGCCTTTTGGCGAAAGAACAGTGTGGTTTCCGTAAACATCATACTACAGTGGACCATTTGATTCGTCTGGAATCTACGCTTCGGAACGCCTTTCTGAACAAACACCACGCAGTGGCTATATTCTTCGACTTGGAGAAAGCCTACGATACCACCTGGAAAGCTGGAATTCTTCATGATCTCCATGATCTTGGTTTTCGGGGTCATCTTCCACTTTTCATTCAAAATTTTTTGGCAGACCGACAGTTTCAGGTCCGGGTTGGCACCACTCTCTCTGATGTTCATGAGCAGGAGTTGGGTGTTCCACAAGGGAGCATACTGTCTCCGGCCCTATTCAGCATCAAGATTAACAACATTGTCAAGTCAGTTCAGCAGGGTTCAGACTGCTCATTGTTTGTGGATGATTTTGCTGTCTATGCAACTGGAAGCCTGTACCCGAGTGTCCAGCGCAGGCTCCAGCTTTGTGTGGATAAAATTCATCAATGGGCGGATGAAAATGGCTTTACTTTCTCTCCTACGAAGACACAGTGC
Organism: Conus betulinus; assembly: GCA_016801955.1. NCBI lineage: Eukaryota > Metazoa > Mollusca > Gastropoda > Neogastropoda > Conidae > Conus > Conus betulinus. The sequence goes on from JADBJO010003720.1 coordinate 92,845, forward strand.
ATTCACTTCCATAATTTTCGTCGTTTTTTTTTTTCCAGATCCTGAAATCAAAATAGGGAAATCTCCCATTCCAGCTGTCACAGAGGCCAAATTCCTTGGAGTTATTTTCGACCAAAAACTCAACTTTCTCAGCCATATTAAACACCTCAAAACCTCTTGCCAGAAAGCTCTGAATATTCTGCGGGTCGTAGCACACACTGACTGGGGCGCTGATAAAAAACTTTGCACCTCTACAGAGCCTTGGTCCGTTCCAAACTGGACTATGGTTGTGCTGTGTACGGCTCTGCCAGACCGTCGTATCTAAAACTCTTGGACCCTATCCACCATCAAGGGCTTCGTCTCTGTCTTGGAGCATTCCGCACCACCCCTGTGTACAGCCTGCCTGTACGCAGAGGCAGGTGAACCTTCACTGTCCAACCGCAGGCTGAAACTGTCTTTGAATTACTACGTCAGACTGTTCTCCGAACCTGAAAACCCTGCCTATGACTGTGTCTTTGACCCTCAGTTTCAAAGCAAATTTGACAACAACCCTAACTGTATTCCGCCGTTTGGTCTTCGTATGCAGCCTCACGCACGGAATGCAGGTCTAGACCTAGGAGTTGTGTCCGATTTTTCCAAGTTTCCGGATCAACCTCCGTGGACCTTTTTCACACCAGAGATTCGTTTTGATCTTGCAGCTTTTCGCAAAGAGTCCACTAGCTCTCTAGCATACAAGGCTTTGTATGCTGACCTCTGTTCGAAATTCTCATCCTATCAGAAAATTTTCACTGACGGTTCCAAGTCTGAAGATGGAGTGGCCTGTGCAGCCTACTGCTCTGGTGCTCCTTCTCAAATACTGTTAGAACATATTCCTTCAGACGCTTCTGCTTACTCTGCTGAAGTTACAGCTCTGGTTCTGGCACTACGGATAATCTCCCAATCTACGAAGAGGGACTTTCTGGTTTTGTCGGATTCACTGTCGGCTTTGGAGGCCATAGCTGGCCGCAATCTTCAGCACCCCGAAACTTTTACACTTTTTTGAACTTTTTACCAAGTTGACAGCGGAGGGTTACAACATTCTTCTGGCTTGGGTTCCTGGTCATGTCGGCATCGGAGGGAACGAAATGGTGGATCGTTTGGCCAAGAATGCCGTACGAGAGAAACTGTCAAACACACCTATCCCCTGCTCAGATTTGAAACCCAAAATTAACGATTATGTAAAAGACCTCTGGCAGGAGGATTGGAATACACAGACGGATAACAAACTCTTTCAGATCCGTCCAAACCTAAAGGAGTTCCTCCCATCTTCGTCTGGTGGTCGTAAAGAAGAACAGTTCTGTGCCGGCTGCACACCGGCCATTCGTATTTTACCCATTCCTACCTTTTAAAGAGTGAAGAAGCTCCTTGGTGCATTCCGTGTCATGTGCCACTCACAATGAAACATATTCCAGCAGCCCTGATATGGCCCTTTGCGGTCGGCTGGGCTATAAGCAACATTATCTTATCTTATCTTGCGCCGAACTTGACAAAGATAAGTTACTGCTTGTTCTTCATTTTCGTTGTCCTGAGTGTTGTTTATTTTGCCTGTAGAAGACCTAAGAGGTTGAAACATGTTTTGTCATGTGATTCATTTGTCCACGTTTTGCGGAGTCATAATGATTACTTCTAAAATTAGTTCCAGAGGTGTTTGTTAGGCAAGTGTTTTTTGATGGTGGTATCTTGGATCCTTAAGGCTCCTCCTGGAGTCTTGGTCATAATTGTGGTAGTGAATGTGCCTGGGACACATTTTTATGAACTGTTGTTTTTTCACCCATTGTCATGAAATTCACGTCTTAAGACAGAACTAAAGGATGAAGAATCAGTGTTGAACGTCATCTCGCATGTCACAAAGGAACGCTTTTCCTTAATAATGAAGACCTTGAGCATGAAGGCTGTGAAACAAGACATTTTTATGATGGTTCGGTGTGGTAATTCGTCTGTGATTGATGTGTTTAGCTGGGAAAAAGGTGTTTGCTTTTCAGTGCGCAGAGGAGAGCGGCCTCCCTGGAAAAGTTCCTGAAGATGGCTCTTCTAAGACAGCTACGATACACAGAGGTGAGCATGTGACATCTCTCAGAAATGGAGATGAGATAAAGTGAGAGCAATTCCTGTAAAGTCTACAGATGCACAGTCATGTCAGCAGCTATAGAAGAGGCTAGTGTAATTCGTGATTAAGAAAAAGAAGCGGTAAAACAGTGTCATGTTACCACCATTCATTTTGAGATAGGAAACAAGAGGACAGATGCTTTCTTAGTGTCGCTGATTGATTTTAACCCTCTTCAGTATGCACCGAAAACCTACGGCAAGAGAAGTAACTCAACTCCGTAATTTGAACATGGTTACCCAGTTTAAAAATCAATTTAAAAGAGAGGAAAGGATAATAATTTTTAAGATTCCTACAAATATATATGTTGCTATATCGTAAGTTTGAAGAATGTCACATGAGCCATTTACTTAGAAAAAAAAAATCTTCTTCAGAACTTTCTTCTAAATCATTATCATATCTGGAACCTTATCCCAGTCGAAATCTAGGTCACTGTAAGCTTCATTACCCAGCGCTTTCACTAAGCCTTATGCCGTAAATCCTACAAATCACAGTATCTTCATCACTAAGTCTCTGTATAGAATGGCAGAAATCAAGGTTAGCCATGGTGAAAAACAGCATTTCGACCACAAAACTTAAAAAATTCATAACTCGAGAACTACGGCACGTATCGACTCGTGGTTTTTTTCAAACGGAAGTGAATCGCTACAGGAAAAAGGAAGTCAGGTTCTTGCAAGACTTCCTTTTCTACCAGAAACATGGCGGTGCCCATTGTTGCTACGTGTTGTACTGGTCGTTGGCAGGCGCTCGGCCTTTTGGCAGTGTGATGTCTGGTCGGGCGCTAGTGGCTGCACGCTTGTCAAGAGAGTTAACCTAATCACTGCCACCAAACAAAAGCCACTATGCTGACTTGTTTCGTAGCACTCTTTGATGGCTATAAATCTTAAAAACAAGTGCTTGCTAGTTATGTGTTTGTCCTGAGTTTGCGAAACTTAGGTCCTCTGAAAGAGAAAATTGATGGCTGTTCTGTTGAAGATGTTTTGGCTGCTCTCTGTTGAAGAGGTTTTCACCATTCGGTGCTAAGCAATCTTTTTAGCTTTGGTTTCGTGTTGGTTTTGGCTGCAGAAAGTAACTAACAATGAAAAGAGAAAAAAAAAAAATGCAAATTTTGTTTTCAGACTAGTACAAAAGGTTCTGTGAGAGAGAATTATTTCCTTATGTTTGATTTCCCCCTTTCTGTTAAAAATGCAGAGACTTTTAAGTGTTGATGTTTGTGTGCAGGACACAGATGATCAACCGTCCGTTGTTGATTTGATGGTGGGGTTGTTGTCCCTCTACCTGGATTTGTTTGTAATTGCACACAGGTAGGACGTGAAGACAGACTGCTGAAAGTAACTTAAATGATTAGGATTTGGTTTTTATCTGCCCGGATCAAAAGGAATTTGAAAAGATGCTAACATGCATTGTTGGATGTCAGTGTACATGTTGCACACACACACACACACGCACACACACACACACACACACATACACACACACACACAAACCCATAGACAGACAGACATACACACCCCCTGTGCACATAGTTATGGATCTATAAAGATTTTAATGTACATGCAAGTTTGTTTTGTAATGGATATGTGTACAAAGCTACATGCATGCTCATATGCTTATACACACGCACTGGTCACACAAGCATGAACGTAGTTAAGGACATGCAGGTATACAGATGTTGGTACATGCATGGGTAATAGGCTTGTATACTTGTACTACTCAGTTATGTGTGCATGTAGTTCTGGAGGTATAGATGATGTGAATTGGCATGCAAGTGTGTGCGCCAGTGTATGCACAAGTGTACATTAATTACACCCACTTTAATCATGCAGAGATACTACAAGTAACCAAGCGCACATATCAAGTATACAACAGGCATGCATTTAACACTGCGCACTTGAATACAAAAGAGTGCAGTCACACCACATGCAAATGCTTCATTGATCATGAATGTATGTTGACATGACAGGGTTCGCACAGGGCCCTAAAAGGCCCTAACTTTTTTAGGCAAAAAATAGGGGCCCTAAAAGGCCTTAAAAATCAAAATGAAGAAGCTGGAGGCCCTAAAAGGCCCCAAAACCAGGACAGCTTCAGAAGAAAAAAAAATCTAAAAAAGAAAACTCGTGAAACAACAACAACAACAACAAAAATCAAAAAAAAAATGATCAGAAAGAAAACAAAAACCGATTCTCATAATAGGTAAATGCCGAATCAGTACTGATCGATCATGGTGTAAAGTCGTTCAAGGGAAGTAACTCCACGACAAAGTAACTGTGCTGTCCGCCATCTTGGACTTTCCATGTGTTGGAACGAAGCAAGACCATGGTCATTTTTCAATGAAATTTGACATTTCATTGAGAGTTTCTTTATAAGATTTCGTCAGTTTCACTCAGAGACATGGGGAAGTGCTTATCCAAGATCTGTGGCTTGATAAATCTGAATATAAGCTCTGGCTTCGCCGAGATAACTTGGACAATTATCGGTTCTATTGTAGTTTTTGTAAGAAAGGGGTTTCAACTTGGGAAAATGGATGAAAAAGCCCTTGAAAACTCACCAAAAAGGGAAGGCGAGTGCTACAGCGGCAGTGTCTTTAAATAACTTTTTTTTTTTTGAAAAGATCATGACAGTGGGCAAGCCTCAAGTAGTACTAGTACATCAACAAGTTTTTTGCTCTGAAAAGCATTTGGTTGCTGGTCCTTCAACAAGTTCTAGTGCTTCTACTGCAACTTCGTTTGGCCCTACTGCCCCTCTAACACCCCCGCTCTTTCCCTTCATCCCCATATCGCCAACATCCTAACACAACTACATGATTACACCTGTCCACCACCTCAACAGCCACCCACTATATATTCCACAAAAGCACACACCCATTCACACCATATTAACTTGCAGTGCCCCCCCCCACCACTTCCTTTCCTTTGTCCACATTATGTCCCCCACCCCACCCCTGTGTGTGTACAAATATACTAAGGGGCTTGTGTCTCCCCTCCCCCCCTCTTCATACAGGTATGCTTAGATGTATGTACATGTGCTTGTCATGTGTGTGTGTATGTTTTTTTTTTTTGTTTGTTTTTTTATACACACATTCCCATATATGACCACTATCATTATTACCACCACCACTCATAAGATGTCCTGTGTATGCCAAATCCTCTTTTTTTTTTTTTTTTTGCATATGCATCTGCATATGCATGTGTGTGTAGATGTGCCTGTATGTATGTACCTGTGTGTTTGTGTGGGGGGTGTGGTGTATGTACACGTGTGTGCGTGCATGTATCATGCATGTGTGTGTGTGTGAGACGGTGATGATTTCATCTATGACAACCATCGCCATCAATCAGTCATTGATCATTGCCCCCCCCCCCCCCCCCCCCAAAAGTTTTTTTTTTTTTTTTTTTTTTTTTTTTTTTATGCCATGCTATCATGCTATTTCACCTATGGCAATGATCATCATCCTGTACCACTGTTTATCCAACTTATGACAATGACCAATTATCCATGAATCATCAATTTTAGTCCTTTTTTTCTCCCCCATCCCCAACCAGCATTACTACATCAATGCCACCACACTATTTCACTTATGACAATGGTCACCACCCTATAGTACTGTAGATCTCATCTCAGTGATCAACATCCATCAGTCATTGATCATTTCCTTTATTCCCCCACTGGCATATCGTACTTGCCAATACACTATCCTACTCCTTTTACAAAAAATGACCATCATCCTACACCACTGTGGATCATACCTACACCTTGACCATGATCATCATCCACCCATCTTTGCACACCTCCCCCATTCCTCCACCGGCATTTTTACACCAGTGCCACAACATTATCCCACTTACACAATTATCATCATCATACAGTACTGTTTATCTCAAATGATACATGATCATCACCCATCAGTCATCTACCCCTACCCCCTCCACCCTCTTTCTCAACCTGCATCATTATACTAATGCCACCTTAATATTCCACTTAGCACAATGACCATCACCGTCCAGTACTATTGATCTCGTCCATGCCAATGAGCATCACCCACAGGTCATTGATATTTTCTTTTATCCCCCCAATTTGTGCCATTGCACCATCACCACTACATTTTTCCACTTATATAACAATAGTCATCATCCTATGGTACTACTGATCTAAAATGATTATCATTTATCAGTCACTGAAAATACTCCCATCCAGTGAACACCTTCATACTGCACTATATATGGAAATGAAGAAGCTGACCAATTGACAAAGGAAGGAGGACAGCAGCCCCAACTGTAAAAGGTAGCCTCCTTGGAATAAATCAAAAGTATTTCCAAGGAGACAAATAGGAGATGACTTGAGCACTGGACTGTTCTCACTGGACTGTTCTCTCCTTCGACCAGAGGCAGTGTGTGCTAGTCAATCAACAACAAGGCAGCTGTTAGTCAGGTGGAAAGAAAGCATACGCCTGCTTTTTTCTTCATCTTGTGACTTGTATTCCTAGGACTTCCACCTTGTATGTTTACTCTAGCCATTGTAAAAGATTTCTTTGTTTTCATACGGATTTGACAAGATTCATACCAGAAAGTGATTAGGTACTTGCTGAATGGAGGTCTGTATTGGAGAAAGTGGCATCTGTGGGAGGCAATGGTGAGCGCTTTTCAGTATTTTTGTGTGCCCTGATGGCCCTATTTTAAAAAATTTTAGGCCCTAAAAAAGGCCCTAAATTTTTTTCTTGTCCCACACTGTATCAGGGAAACGGAGCCGATGGCAGGACAACGGCGGCGGATGCTGCGACTGGCCAAGCGAGTGATGGCAGGGGCAGGGCAGAAGGCTCTGGACGCCATGATTCAGATGTCGGCGATCGAGCAGGACGCGACCTACTTCTCTCCCCTTATCAGGTATACAGCATTGCAGATACGCTGCAGGACACGGCCTACTTCTCTCCCCTTATCAGGTATACAGCACTGCAGATACGCTGCAGGACACGGCCTACTCTCTCTCCCCTTATCAGGTACACAGCACTGCAGGTACACGGCAGGACATGGCCTTCTTCTCTCCCCTTATCAGGTATACAGCACTGCAGGTACACGGCAGTACACGGCCTTCTTCTCTCTCTCCCCTTATCAGGTATACAGCACTGCAGGTACACCGCAGTACACGGCCTACTTCTCTCCCCTTATCAGGTATACAGCACTGCAGGTACACAGCAGGACACAGCCTACTCTCTCTCTCCCCTTATCAGGTATACAGCACTGCAGGTACACGGCAGGACATGGCCTTCTTCTCTCCCCTTATCAGGTATACAGCACTGCAGACTTTGAGACGACGAGAGTTAACACTGTTGTGACTGGCACCACCTCTGCTTGATCTTCCTGCCAGCCTGAGCCTGCCTCTAAGAAAACCAGTAGTTGTAAACAGACCTTGCTAGCAGCACTACATATAGGGGCAAATCAACACCAAATGTGGTGTACTTCATGAAACATGGATACCAAGTTTAGCAATGGTATTGGTAACTTGATTGCCTGATTTGGAGTCCGAGACAAGCATCGAACACCGCTGGCCCTACCACGGTCAGTCTGTCCACTTGTACTGGCTGACGCAGTTTCTACATGTTGTTCTTCATCACTTTCATGACTGTTATCACTTTCTTGAGGCGAAAAAGACTCGTCAGAACCTCTGTCGGCAAGCTTGAGCTGACGAAGAATCTCTTCTCTCAACTTCGGGCATTGTCAATCCATTTTTATTTCAAAATCACTCAAAAAAACCTACATTCAAACTTAACATTCCCAAACAGGACTAACCATAACAAGGGAAGCTACTCAGTTGTCACGAAAAGTGCCTATGGTTTAAAGCAAACACAAGTTTTGTGCCTTAAACAACTGCTGCGAGTGTACTCCTAGTTTTGTCTCTGTGTGTTGCTGGCTGAATGCGAGTATATACATAGTTAGTCACGGATGTGTTAAGTACCTTGCCTTGCTTCCCCACTGTTTTTGTATTAGTGGGAGTCCTGTTAGCTTGTGCGGGTCAGCTATGACTGTGGGAGAATTGTTGGCGGGGTTGCCCTCTCGGGGAAACCATGGATGCCAGCTTCTTATTGTCGGCTGTTCAGTGAGGTCAGTCCATCGTGTACCTGTAGCTTTTGCCATGGCATGAACTGCTGAGTGTTCTAAAGATTTGAAATTTGACGCTGCTCTGGGCGAACGGTGATGAATAGACAGCAACACATGAACAAAAGGCAAAAAGCCAGTGGGATCAACGGAAATAAGTGTTGATATGTGCAGTAGAATTCTTAACTGGAGAAAGGTGAAGATACTTATCCCTTTTCCCTTTAATCGATAGGGATTGGCATTTCCTTCATCAATGGTTGTCCACATGTCTGTGCATGTTTCAGTGAGTATGTACTCTTTAACAGTAAAATGAAAAACGTCAAAAAAGATTTTTTTTTAAGCAAAAAAAAAAAAAAAAAAAAAGAAATTTTTAAAATCGGTGCAGCGGTGGTAGGTTAGGGATGGGGGTAGGAGTTCAGGGGCGGCTGAATCTATGGCTGCATTTGTGGATTACTCGAGCACAGTACTGAAGGTAAGAGTTCTTGTCTGAACTCCAATGTGAGAAGGGCAGTCAAAAGGTTTGTCGGTCCGTATTTTGCAAAAAAATAATATCACACCCCTGATGGACCATCCTGGAATTGCAGGAATGTTTTTTTTTTTCAGTGATAATCTTGTTTGTATCAAAGAATCGTGTAAAGGAGGCGTACCGGTACCGCTGGAAGCTGCAATTGCACCTGATTTGTAGACTCCAGCACTCCTGATAAAAAGGAGCCTTCCGTAGGATTTTTCTTTCATTATGAGATCCATGATTGAGCTTTCACAGAGCTCAGCCTATCACTGTCTTTACTCCTCACACTCTGTTTAACTCGTAGACTACTGATACTATCACTGATAAAGTTTCCCATTCATACAGACCTTGAAGATTTGATGCTTACAGTTTGTTTGGCATTGCAATTTGTTGGCCTTCCAGACAGCAGACAGAGAAGTGTGAATGAGAATAGAGCTTTTGTGAGGCCCTCAGGATATGAAAGTGGATGAAAAACTGTTGGATGAAGCAAAGGTGCTGCGTAAGAAGGTGGTCTGAATCAGATGTGGACTTTGCATCTGAAGACCTGAAGGAAAAGTCAAGTCAAGCCAAGTCAAAATTATCTTTAACAAGGGTTAAAGAACAAGCTTTACAGCTTTGTTTCATCCTGCCCTGAGCAACAAACACAGATACCCGAGTGTTGAATTGTGGATACTTGAGGTTGAAAGTGAAACTTCAGAGAGATGGATGCATGACAGAGTTAGTGTTAAAATGACCATGGATGTAGTTGATCTATTAAAATAATTAAGAACGATTAAAGAATGCTTTTTACAAGATGAGTATTTTATGTGTAAGTTACAAAATACAGAGCAGTATTTATGTGTGTGTTATGAAAGAATACAGAGTGTGTGTGTGTGTGTTTGTTAGGAAAGACAGAGGAGTGTGTGTGTGTATGAATGAAAGACAGAGGAGTGTGTGTGTGTGTGCTTGTGGCTTGTGGCAGTGCTTTTGGATGTGCACAAGCAGGGTTTTTTTTTTGTTTATATTTTTATGTATGCTGGTTAATCACTTAGTGTATCTGATGGTACACTGACAGTCAGGAAAAGAAATCTTCAGGGTGAGGTTTTATAGCCCCATTAACCCAAGAAACATATTTATATTACTCCCAACTGGAATGTCAGTTTTATGTACAGGCGCTGACATCAGCTTCTCTCAACCTCCATGGGGAATCATTTGGGGCATGCACAGCTTTATTTTTCTGTCCCCGTGCGAGACAGTGAAAGGGCTGAACAAACAAGGCTTACACATTTCTGATCCAACATTTTTGTTGCTGTAGTCCACGCAGAGGCATGTATCAAACTTGTGTACTAGTTAACTAGGGAATATTTAATTCCCAGAAAGTGATGACATCATTTTTGTACATTGTGTGTGTGTGTTGTCATTGTTTGAATATCGCCTGACCACTAGTGTACAAGCTTTCATGCTGTATCTACATTATCTGCAGGAAAATAAACCTAGTCGAGTTTGGTAGTAAAAGAATTGGCAGGAATTTGCCTATTCAGTCATCTCAAGAGCACAGATATATATTACATTTTTCATGACAACCACAAATTATCAAACTAACAGCCCCACTTGTAATGGCCGCTCAGCAATGCCGAAACACATTGTTGCCAGACCAGCTTTAAACAGATGACATTCAGTTCGCCGAGTACAGCACGGTTAGCTGGCTGGTGGGGAGCAGCCTGCAGAAAACACCCCTTTCCCTGACCTGAATTCACGGCTTGACCTCTGCAGCTGTGGGTGAGCTGTAAAGGCATCCCCTGCCTCTCAAAACTAAGTAGCATGCTCTGAACAGCCGTGGGCACCACACTGAAGAACAGTTCTGTCATGTGTGTGTGCAGGAGTTTCGTCAGTGTTGGCCATGTCCATGTCCGCAGTGTTGTCAGTCCATTTTTTTTTTTTCTGTCTTCTTCTCTGTCTCCCACCTCTGACAGTTGAGTGGAGGGATTGTTTTACCAGGGTCACTGGATCTTGTTACCGTAAAGTTTGGTCTATTGAGCGCACCTGTATATAAGCTGCACCCACTAAATTTGTTGAAAATCTGAACTTTTTTCACAAATAAGCCACTCTGGTTTATAAGCGGCAGATATATACAACAAAAATTAAATTTATTCAGTGTCATCATCGTCCTGTCCAGTGAATCCGCCGAAGTCTTCTTCTTCGGTGTTGGAGTTGAACAGAAATAGTAGCGCTTCCTCCGCCATCTTGTTACTGACTTCAGCCTGGTTTTAACTGTCGCTTTCCTCTTAAGGCAAGGTGAAGGTCGCTGCTGCTCTGTCGCTTGCACTGTGATCTGCAGCAGCACACAGTCCAGCCTTGCGAAAACCATTGATAATGGTCTGAATGCTTCAGTGTGTGTGGCTTTGATTTTAAAATGTGTGCAGTTAACACTGTAATAACGTGAATAGTTAACGCTTTAACATGGAGTTCATCGAAAAATTCATGAACAGTAAAAATTGCTGATTACAGTAAGAATGATAGGGTGTGATGCTGAGTTACAGAGAAGCTAAGAATAGACAAGGGTGTGATGCTCCTGGAATTGCAGAAATCCGCAAATAAGCCGCATCATTGTTTAAACCACAGGGTTTAAAGCTGGGGAAAAAAAGTTGCGACTTATAGACAGAACTTTAGGGTGCATGACCATACCAACATACTGTTCTGTTCCTGACTGATGTTGGTAGATCTTTGCAGTGGCCTGTGTGCCGTCTGATGGTGTGACACGCTTTGTGACTTTGAGGTGATCAGTGTGTGTTTGAAACACCAAACCTCACAGACTGACATCCACGAAAAATACACCCCAACCCCCAACATAGTCCTGTGAACAGTACACTCCGAACCGTACACGTTCCAATGATGAAGAATACACTTACCACTCTGATTGGAATGCACAGGCACGTGATGCGGGAGAAGCCGGGCAAGAAGAGCTGCAGCCATTACCTGCGATACGTCCTGACAGCCTGCAAGTGGAGACATCTCTGGACACAGCTGGAAGACATTGTGGCGGTAATCTTTTTTCATTTATTTATTTTTTAAACTGCTTTCCTGTCTCATTGTAATTTCATGTTTCCACAAGCTGTAGTGTGTATATAGGGTGGGCTTAGCACAGTTGGCATGTTCTTTGAAAATAATTGCAGAACCCATCTCAGACTTTTTTTTTTTTTTTTTTCTCTCTATGGTGTCTCCTCGGCGGCGTTACTCCCAGGCTGATTA
>JADBJO010003720.1:109788-127288 GCA_016801955.1 Conus betulinus
ATGCAGAATTTACTCGGTAAATTCTTAATGATTTGAGTTGTTTTTCTGACCATTCAGTTTGCGTTTCAGGCGATGGACGTCGGAAAGAAGAAGTCAAAGAAGAAAAAGAAGACTGCATCTGTGATAATGGAGAAGAACCAGGATCAGATGACAAGGTCAGCTCCCTCATTCCCACCGATAACGAAAATCATAAAGCAGATGAAGAGAACATCTCTGAAGATAATGCGGATGTTGGAGAAGAATTTCAAGACAATGTAGAGGTCTTTGACTTGACCAAACTGGGAGACACAGAACCTTCAGGTGCACCTGACGATATGAACACGGAAGAGTTGTTCGTGATTGACAGGGGAGGAAGCGGGCATCAAGTATGATTGGTTCTGATGACACAGAACCTGCCAAAAAGAAGAAAAAGAAGTCAGAGTTGACCCCCTTGCCAGTACCAGGGAAGGAGTCGTCGGAAAACGGTGTTTTCTTCATAGATCGTGGGCAGGGGAAGAAGGTGAAGAAGAACTCGTCCCGTGCACTTTGAGGAGTCTGATGTCAAACCCAAGAAAGCTAAGAAAAAAAACAAAGAGCATGAAGATGATGACAAACGAGATGATGAAGCAGTTGATAATGCTGAAACAAGGCAGGATGTGATGTCAGATTCCAGATCCAACCAGCCCAGACTTGGGGAAGAACCGAAGAAAAAAAAAGAAGGAGGAATCAAAAGCAGGTGAAGAGTCTTCAGCGGCCTCCGCTGTAGATGACAAGGCCGTGGATGGGTCCTGCTTCACCCTAGATCGCGGAGAGAAAAATGTTTCCTCACTGTCAACAGAAGAACCCAAGAAAAAGAAAAAACATATGGATGGACGAGGATCCTCTGTCGTTCAAGATGAGAACATGGATCTGTCCTTGTCAGCTGGAAAACCAGAGAAACGGAAGAAAAGAAGATCAGGGACTGAGGAGGAATCGCCATCTGTCTTAGAACCAAAGTCCATGGAAGGGTGGGACTTCAGGGATGATGATGATCAAGGAGAGGGGGAAGTCGTAGTGACAAATGTGAAAGTTACCATGAAACAGCCTCCGTCTTGTGGCTCAGCTGGAAGGAAGAAAAAGGAGGAGGAGGAGCAAAGATGCAGAGAGCAAGACTCATGTAGAAGGCATTGCAGCGGAGAGTGGAGAGACAGACAGTCATGTACCCTGCCCTCTGTCAGGTACTTCAGCAGTTACACCAGCAAACAGGGAGGAGGAAAAGGTCATGAGACTGAGCAGCCCTGTCATGCCCCCGGACAGATCCCCTGTTGTTTCAAAACTAACCCCTGCCTCTTCCAAGGTGCCAACACAAGTTGGAAAATCACCTGCGGAACCTGCAAGGTCCAAGTCCAACCATAAGGAGACAGTATCAGAACACTCAAGCCACAATATGTCTTCACCCAGCAAGAACCCAACATCACACTCTCCGTTCCATGATCCAGCGTTTGGCCCTGGGAAAGTGATCTCGCCCCCAAATGCCCGCTCTGAACAGGAATTGTCAGCAAAAAGAAAAAGGCAAATCCTGGACGCTGAGTCCACTGTGTTGTCACCTGTCAGCCAGTCAGTGGTGTCCATTGCCCGTGTCATTGGTGCAGGGCTAGAAAAGTGGTCCGAGGGCAGTGATAGCTGCAGTCTCCTCTCGGAGAACACCACCGATCCAGGGGCCAGCGCTTCACCCCTGAAGCCAGCAAACAAGATGCAGGTGTCCAACATGGTGTCTGTGGAAACGGCAGAGCCAGAGCTGGGTCAAGGTCCTCCAGAACTTCAAGGAATAATTCCAACAATGAGACTATCGTGCTTGATTCTTCTTCCAATGTGGACAGCGAGGTGGAGATGGTGCCTGACCTCCGTGTTCACCTGAAAACCCCGTCCCCCAAAGTGAGTGGAAAGCAGAGGAGGCCGCCATCAGTGGGGGGATCTGTCCTGTCCCCTGTGTACGATAGGAAGAGTGCAGGTCAGACTGGAGTCGCTGGGGAAAACAGAGAGCACGCCCTATCTGAAGAAGAAGCAGGGATTGGCATCCGCTGAAAAGTGCGGGTGAAAAGAGAAGACTGCCAGCGCCTTGACAGAGGATTGGGCGTTGGAAGCAGCACAGAAGAGCACAAGTCCCACAAGGCTGGCAAAGAAGAGGAAAAGTTCAGTCGAACAGGGAAGTGCGGATTTTGAAGCTGTGGCCAAAAAGAGCCCTGTTGATGCAAAGAAGAGCCCCGCCGCAACGCAAGGCCGAACAGCAGAGGGGGAGAATGAGGAAAGCAAGAGCTTTGTCGAGGAGCAAGGGATGAAGAACCTTACTTCTGTGAAGAAGAGTAAGAGCCCTGCAGAGAAAGCAGAGAAGAGGAGCTCTGTAAAGGAGGCTGGGGCTGAGACTGGTGACTTGAAGAACAAACAGACGGTGTGTGCTGACACTCCCCACGATGTCGCCAAACCAAAGGTCAAGACTCCCAAAAGCACCACCCCTGTGTCCAGAAGAACACGGTCACAGAGGAAGTCAGTAATCCCCTCAGCCACCAAAATCTCCCAAGGGGCGCGGCACCCCAACCATCGATTCAACACCAACTGGTCAAGATTTGAACTATGAAACTCAGGCGCCAAAACCAGCTACGGAGAAAAAGAAAAAATACTCCTGTTTCTCAGACTGATTCTGACATGACCACGTCCAGGAGGGGTATGAGAAATAAAAAACCTACACCATCAGCAGAAAACAGAGCATCTGGCGCTCCCCACAAAGTCCTCCGGTGCTCGTCAAAGAGCTTCCGTGCCTGCCATGTCAACGGACACGTTGTACAGCACCTTTCAGAAGAAGGCCATCAGAAAGTCCACAGGCGTTGAGGAGAAATCGTCACCATCTCTTGAAAGGGAAATAAAGGGACAGCAGTCTGGAAAGAAGACAAGGTTTTACAACACTGAAGCCGGTGGTGGCAGAGAATGTACACTCCCCTGCTAAAAAGAGGTCAAGGACTTCAGAAACAGAGGCTGAAAGCAGGAAGGAAACTAAGGAGAGAGGACACAGGGCACACATCTCACAGAAAGTCTGTGGCAGACAAGACGTCACCGTCAAAGAGTCCCTCACTATCGGCACTAGGGACACAGGGCACATCTCCCAGAAAGTCTGTGGCAGACAAGACGTCACCATCAAAGAGTCCATCACTGTCGACACTGGCTTCTGACAGTCCCGACCGACAGACCCGATCCCAGTCACGCAAGAAAGGTAAGTTTACCTGTGCTGGTCTGCGTCATGCTGTTTTGGTTGTAGAATGGTTGTGTTGGCACGTTTACGACAGTCTTTGTTATGTGGCTAATTAAGTAAAGTTGTAAACTGGAAACTTTGGACAGGTTACGATCGTCTTTTGTCTGTGGCTGCCATATGATGGAATTTTGGCATGTTTGCAGTTGTTTTTTGTTTTGTGGATATTCATGTTTCTTGAACTAGTTGAAGACTTGGCAGGTTTACGGTGGTATTTCTTACGTAGCTTTTGCTGTATGATGGAAGCTTTGGAAACTTGACAACAAATGCTTCAACCCCTTCATACTAAGTTTCAGTTGTAACAGTGGAACTGAGACTTGTTTCAGAGGTTCTGTTGTGAATTTGCTTTAAGTTATCATTGTGGAACAGAAGTGTCTTATGTTTTCTGTGTGTCAGGTGTTCTTTTTACTTTGATTTGCCTTTTTTTAGCCTGTTTGTCAAAATTATTCATAGATTACTGTTGATTTTTATTATTTGTCAAAATTGAAATTCATAGATTACTGTCTAGAATAATAAATTTGGAGCAAAATCTGTAAAACTTTTATGATGAACAGAAGAAGTTTTTCAGTTGGGGGGATCCAGAAACTGTTTGAAAGGTTACATCATATCAAGCCATGAGTCTGCAGCACAAAGAGTAATGAAATGGGGAGAGGGATTAAAAAAAAACATGAAGTACTTATTCAGAAAAAAAGTGATGTTGACACATTCGAGCAAATGAGCAAAAACCATGTGCAAAGTTGTTGAAAATTTGGGGATGAACAGAATGATGATGGAGTGGCGCAGACAAACTGATGTGGTGTCAGAAGATAGATTGTCAGAGCAATCTGTGAGCTCAAATATTGAGGGTATGGTCCCGATGCAAAGAAAATCGGGGGATCTCTCTAGCAAACGGTCCAGTATGCATAAATGACGCGTGTGCTGCAGTCATCAGCAACATGAATGGCCCACCATCATGACTTCACTCAGTGGAAAAACAAAGTGTGACCAGATGGGAGAGCTTGCATTAACTGTTTGACAGTGTGTCACATACATGTATAATTTTGAATGCCATTTAATGTTTACAGAGGGATAAAAGAATACAAAAAGTTTTGATTTTCTTTTTTTATTCAAAACTTATCTTGCTAGAACTGCTTTTTTTCTCAGTTAATTCTTTTTATGTAGAGACACATATGAAGACTTTAAAGAATAAAAGAGAAAAATGTGTGTGTGTTTTTCAACTTAAATAATATAGTGGTGGAGCAAGTCTGTCCATATTTACGTCCAGTGTTTATGCATGCAAAACCATTGCTTACAAACATTGCTATTGTTTTCATAATCTCCGTGTTGGATTTCCGATCCAGTTTTATAATTGGCATTTTGAAATAGATGGAATCGACTTGTGACTCTTGAAATTAATTTAAGAGTATGAAAAAATGCAGATGTTCTGCTGTGCACTTTCTGGACAGCACATTGTGAACAATCATGCTTCCGACTTATGTAGATAGAATAAGTGGAAAAAGGTAGAAGCTTATTTCAGTTGTTATATTTAATGAAATTAGAATTAAAAAGTTAGAAGCTTACTAATACTATGTTTGATGAAATTAGAGTTACCTGTGAAGTTGCCAGTAAATGATTTCGGGGTCACAGCATTTTATTTTTAAGATCATTTTTTTGGGATTGCTTAAATGGCCGAAGTGCAATTTCGGGATTTATGGGATCAACTAAGTTCCAGGATCACAGACTCATCCACCATTGCACTCCTGCACTTTCACCAACTGGTGTACAGTTCCACACAGCTGACTCATTTAGTCTGTTCCTTCCATTTTCAGGGTACAACCTTCGACACAGCATCAAGCTGGATCGGTCGTAGCAGAGCCCACACTGATGCTGTCCTGGAATCGATGAATGACATTTTGCCCCCTGAAAGAGATGAGGCAGCAAGAAAGAAACCAAGTCTTGAAAAGAGAGGATCGCTCCAGGTTCTCCTCCGTATCACCTGTGTTTCCTTGTTTTGTGATGTCCTTTACTTGGGAAAGGGACGGGGGGAGGGGGGCTGGTGATAATTGTTATAGCTTCGTTTTGTATTGATTCATTGAATATAGATTTTTTTTTTTTTTTTTTTTTTTTTTTTCAGTTGGTGAGAGAGGCTATGGAAAGGGAGTTTGTGTGAATAGACGACATTTGTGTGGTTTGGGAGTACTTTTCAAAAGAAACAGATACAGGGAACAGCTGTATGAGATTCAGATCAGAATAAGAAAATAAGGAACACACAAGAACACGCAGCAATGTACACAAGTGCATGCTGCAGTCAAACGCTCGCATCACATCCAGCAGTGCCACCCATCTGACCTGGACTTCTCTTGTCCTTTCGGCACCCATCCCCACCTCTCGGACAAAAACGACCACCAGTAGATAAACTGAAACCAAAACACCTACAACCAGACACTTAGCAGATTCTCGAACAATACCTACATCACTATATACATGGCATTCAGTGTTCCGTGATGGCAACTATGCCAGGTGCTGAATGTGATCGTGCTATAAACTGTTCTTTTTTCAGATAGTTTTCTTGATAATGGTATGCAGTGTGTGTATGTGTGTGCAAGCGTTTGTAGACACCCTCGAATAGTATACTTGTATATATTTGACTCATAATGATAGCAAGTAAAATTATTATGCATTTCATTTTTTTGTAGTATCAATGAGGACCGAGTGTATTGGACATTTGAGAGACCTGTATTACAGTGAGCAGTGGATTTTCAAGTCATTCTCAGCAGTTCAAAATGTGGAAGTTTTCATCTGCTCATAGAAGGGTTTTTTTTTTTCATTCAAATTGTCCCATTTTTGTGACATGTAGCATGAAATAAACTGCATGACAGGGTGGAAGTTCTTTTGATGACCACTTGTCAGAGAGAGAGAGTGTATGTGTGGGTGCATGCATATGTGTGTGTGTGTGTGTCGTCGTGAAATAACCAACTGTTCTCAGACTCTTTAAAATGGAATTGTCTAAAAACAGGATCAGACGGGACGGGTGGTGATTGGGGACATTTTCACCAAAGTTTTTCAAACACCTCGTAGCATGTTTGCATTGTCACTTGACTTTGATTCATCTTCCCCTTTCTGCTTCCACACATAACTAATTGAGCTTTGGAATTTAAAAGAAAAAAAATCTTCCCATTCTTTTTTGATTCATTATATCAGAACCTTTAGAATTTAAAAAAAAAATTTGTTTTTTAAGAATTGTTACTACTAAGGCCCCCAAACTTAACAGGGACAAACAAAATTTATCTTCTCTGATTCAGCGCAAGATGGACATTGATCCCCCCCCCCCCCCCTCCCCCCCCCAAAAAAAAGCCAACAATAATCAAGCCATCCTGCAAGCAATCGCACAATTTTGACACTCCTTTCAACTGCTAATGATCTCTTTCTAAAAGAGAGAAGTCATTCTTTCTGATTTTGCTCACATGTATATATGTAGGATGTTTAAGAATAATTGGACATCTTGAGCATGGGTAGGGGAACGGTCTACAATTACAAAGCAGGTTGGTTGGTATATCCTTCTTGTGTATGTTAAGTAATTGCAGAAAGGGAGATAACAAACACAGCAGAATGTGAAGACGATATCTGTTTTTGTGTCTGCAAATTTGTGACTGCACATTGAAGCTGCAGTTTCCTTCCATTCTGTGTCATTTCAGATTTTTATATCATGATTGCACAAGTGATCAAAGTCATTGCCTGGTCATGGGAAGCATCATTAACTGCAAAGCGGCTAAGGAATAAAGTTGATTGGGTTTTTTTTTTTTTTTTTTTTTTTTTACCTGCATATGCAAGCAGATACTCCTGCGGACACTCCCTGTATAGACTGGGCATGAATTAATCCCATCTAACAAAGGGAGTGGAGTTTTGTGTGTATGACTGCTTCTTTTTTTTTTATCCCGCCATTAAGGCAGCCATACTCCATCTTCAGGGAGGTACATGCTATGTGTAACTAGTCATCATCCATACCAGCGGCCAAACTGGCCTTCTCTTCTGAAAGTTGGTGATGGGATTTAACGTGTGTGCAAGATGTTGTGCATGCGTTCACACACGGAACCTCAGTTTATAGTCTCACTCGAAGAACTGTATGAGAAATGAGAGTCGGAACCAATGTTAACTCCAAGGGAAAAATCCCCCTGTGACGAAACTGCCAGGCAGAGATTTGAACCCGCCGCTCTACCACTAGGCTGTTCCAGCCCCCATTTGGGTGACAGAAAATTAGTCAGGAAAGGCCACCAATGGTAGTGGTGGGGATTGTGACGGAGGGGGCAGGGAGGATGGGAGAGGTGATGTTTTTGGGCAGTAGGGGTGGAGGATGTTGACTAATGACTAATGTATGATGTGATCTGTCATGGCCCATCTCATATATCCACTGGACTGAATCAGCAGTCATGCATTGCACAGTCCTGTACTATCAGTCCTTTTTCTTTTTTTTCCTTTATCTACTTTCACTGTCCTCCTGCTCCCCTTCCTCCCGTCTAACAAATGCCCCCCCCCCCCCCCCCCCACCCCTGCTTGTGGTTTTTTTCTCTTTTAAACTAATCCAGTAGGTCATTTTCTTCCTTTCTTTTAACTACTACGGTAACGGCCCAGTTCTGTAACTACTAGTGTCTTTTTGTTTGTTTTGGGCCTTGGCTGATGCCATCTCCGAGTGTGCTATGAGAGGAAGACAGATTCTACAGCACCTTCCCTATTGTCGCCATTTTCATTGATTTCACAGAAGTGTTTGGCTCGTTGCGTGCCCTGCTTTGGTGACGACATTATTTCCGATTTCCTCAACATGCCAATTGTGAGTTCATGTCAAATTTGTTGGTGTCATCCAACAACAGTCCTCATGAACTTGATGACACCTACAAATTTGACATGAACTCAGAGTACATGGGAGCCATCGTGATTGATGTGGCAGTGTTGACACCCGGGAAGCATCAAATACAACACAGGGAAAAGAGGGGAGGAGGGGGAGTAATCTGACAGGTATGCTGGTAGAATGAGGAGTTTGGACTTTGACGGTCTGGTAGTGAATCTCAGGACTATAGTATGAAATTTGCACATGTTTTGTCTATAGTTACATGGTATGAGAACAACAACCCGCAACTCTCTGATCATCAATGTGCAAATTTCTTTTTTTTTTCACATTCTGTTAGTAAATTGCACTCAGATATTAGTTAGCTGCCTGTTGTTTTGTATAAGCAGGATTTCGACTTCAGATAGGTGATGGTTTGGATTATTTTCTTTGTATAATGATGTTTCAACTGCGTTTGTTTACATATTCCGGCATTCAGAAGCACATATGATGGTGGTAAATTCTCAAGCATTGCTTTTTACATATGAGGTATACCAGTAAATTCTAGTTGCTGATGTATTTCTTCTGCTTGGTTCTGTTGGCTCTGTGATACAGTCCATGTGGGTTGGTGGTGAATGTGTTTGGAATGCCTGTTGATACTTCGTTAAAGAAATAAAACTTTGAAAGAAGTGGTACTTGAAATGTTTTATCCTTTTTTTTCATGTGTGTGTGTATGTGTGTGTGTGTGTGTGTCACACTGTGTGTGTGGTGTGTGTGGGTGTGTGTGTGATTTATAGGTATATTTTTTTTCTATGGTTTGTTTGTTTTGTTTCAAGGGTGTGTGAATGGGGACAGAGGTGATGGGGGAGGGGGGGGCGTATATGGCACACCTGTGTTGGTGTGTATATGGTCTTACAATGGAAGAGAAGGAGAATGTCCTATGCGAGAGGGTTTTCGTTTTTGCACCCTTCCTTTGTCTATAGATGAAAATTACATTTTGAAGTGCCATTCATGTGCAGATGATCGACTGCATGCATGACTGCACACACACACACACACACACACACACACACACACTGTAAGAGTGTTGCAAACCAAGCTAGCAACTGACTAGCTTGGTTTGTAACACTCTTACAGTGTGTGTGTAAAACAATCAATCCACACACGTGTGATGTCTCCTCGCGACCTGGATGAAGCAAACAAATGACGTTTTCAAGCTGCTATGATGCTTTATGCACTATTGTTCCTGTTGAAAATCCAGCATGAATTGTACTGCAATACATATCTATACACACAAACAACACGCACACACACACACATGTAGACACACACACACAGAGGGAGAGGAGAGAAAGAGTGTATACACGTCCATCCTCCAGTTAATTTTCACAATTTTTTTTTAATTTCAAATTGTAGATATGACATTGTCATTCATCATGTTCGAATACATACATAAGGCACTGTAGTCATGGACAGACAGACACAAAGTGAAGGAGACGGAAAGACCGCCAAGTGTGCGCTTGTTTTACAGGACTTTCGTGTTGAATGTCTACACTGAGATCTACCATGCTGTTCAGTCCACATGTGGACTATGGGGGTCCTTGCAGCATCACCTGACTGTAACCCAGTCTTCTGGAAACGAAGCTACTAACGTCTTTCAGCCTGTTTCTGTGACAAGCCTATACTTCATTCATTTGATTTCACATTAAACGTCTTCCACTGCCTTTGTTGCTCATCCACAAGTTTCCCTTGCGGAGAATCAATTGCATGTTTTCCAATTGCATGTTTTTCTCTTGCAGAATTGGCAACATGCCAGCTGATTTGGGTGATTAGGTAGTGAAAACTATACATACCATATAGACTGGACATTCTACAGTGTGTTGGGATATATATGATGAAAGAAGCATCTACCTGCATCATCCTCGTTTCTATCAATGAGCTGAACAGATGAATGTCAAATTTCTGTGGCTCATCACGCCCTGCTGTCCTGGTCACCCCAGTTTCAGTTCGTTCTACACATCGATGCCCTTGATGTGTTTGCACTGAAGTCATGGGTATCGGCCAGTCCATGGCGATGGTCTCTGGATGGGTGCGATGGATCCTCCAGAGGGGGACTCTAGCTCACACTGGCTCTGCGACTGAGCAGTTATCATCATCAGCAGGGAGCTTAGTGGGTGTGGTCCAGAGAACGTTGAGTCACAACGGGGCCCCACCGAGACCCATCGATGTGCCTTGGCAGCACTGCAGCGTCTCTTCTGGGGGTTCCTCCTGTTGATTGGATGTTGAGTGCTCTTTGCGAACTTTTGTGCCGTCATAAATAGTATTTTTTTCCCTTCTTTTTCTTTTAACAAAAACAACAACAAAATAAACAAACAAACGAACAAAAAAAAACAACAAAGAAAAACCTCTGAGGGTGAAGTTAGGAAGTGTCCTGCGCCTTCAATGTGCTTAATTTTACCACCAGGGCATCAGCAGATCAGTTATTATGCTATGATGAACTTAAACAGTTGCTCATTGTTGCGTTTAGCAGAGCAGGACTTTTGCTCCTGAGCGGTGATAGCTCTGAGAACACTGTTTTGTCCGCTGGGCTGTAATAACACTAACAGTGTGTCATCATCATCATCATGACATCATCCATGGTGACACAGACAGAGGAATACACACAGACACGCACACACACGCGGGCATGTGTGTGCGCGCGCGCGCGCACACACACACACACACACACACACACACACACACACACACACACACACACGTCGCATGTCACAATATGCATGCTGGCAGCCCAAGTCGGTGCTCGCGTCCAAGCTACACCGCAGGTGATGGCGATGGTCCATGCCCATACTGACGTGGGTTACGCACGTCATCACACCGTTCTGCATGGAGTAAAGTTTCTCTTCAGAAAATTTATTTTCCCTCCCCAATGTATGAAAATATAACGCATTTGTTTAAATAGAAAACAAAGACCTAGGATTAAAAAAAAAAGTTTTGCCATGGGGAGTACTCGCGAAGAAAAATAGTTGGCAAAAGTCACGCTTTTTTTTTTTTAAGGTGGGCACGGAAGGGGGAGGTGGGGTGTGTGTATTTGTTATTAAGTTTGAATATCTTTGCCCACGTTGATCCTTGGAACTTTTTTCTGTTGCTTCGGTCTCCCATTTCACTATTCAGCAGAATCGAGAAACAGAACTCTGTAGACGTGATTTCTCACACCGACCCGCTAGAACGTGAACAAAAATCACGTCACTTGAACTTCAGGAGACACCGGCACGGCCAGAATCTTGAGAGCGTCATCGTAAGTCGGAGGAGGGGTAGGGGTGGAGTCCGAATCCGGGTACATCACCGTCATGAGATCAAGGATGGACAAGTGCATTCCCAGAAACCTTCGTTGATGAGGTCTGGACGAGTTGTTCTGGTGAGCTGCTGTTGGAGATGGATTCAGCAACTCGGGCGGAGAGTTGGGAGCAGGTTCCTCCGGGGACGTGCCATCTGAGGGGGTGTGATTGCGATTGTCCCCGGGCGTTTGAACGTGACTGGGTAGCGTGTGTCCCGGCCAATCATAGGCAGGGGGTGGGTCGCTGTGCGTCATGTCGTGGTGGGAGTGCACGGGCGTCAGGAGAGCGCGTGTGGACGAGGTTGACAAGGTGGAGGACGACGTGGAGGAGGACGCTGAAGACATACGCCTCACACCAGCACCGGATAAGGGTGAAGGCTGGCTGGTGGATATGGCAGGACGGAGTAGATTGGGATTCGAAACAGAAGGCGAACTGTTCGATGAATGGGAGATTCCTCCCATCTGTTCTGAAGACTCCTCTGTAACCCTCTCTGCCGATGACGTGTTGGAGGCTGGGGAGTCCACAGAACTATATCCGTTATTGGCGGCTCCCTGTCCCACATGACCTACTCCAGTCACGCGACCCTCCACCAGCCTGGCTGTGCCACTTCTCAGAGGATCAGGGAGGTTCTCACCAACGGTCTGAGGACCTCCAGAAATGACGGAGATCGGCTCAGGACTGGCGAAGAGAAGATCATAGGCGGGAGGGGCATCCACAGCCTCTGCCTCCCCAAACACGCTGTCCTCGTCCCTGGGTGAAGGCTGGGCGGGGCGCTGCGCTTCTCGCTGGCGCTGTCGGGCCAGTTTGGCCTTGCGGAGGCGTAGGATGAGCACGAAGATGAGGGGGATGACCACGGAACCTCCGGCCACCAGAGCTATGAAGGCTGCGTGGGAGGTGATGTCTGCTGGTGATTCCGATTGGCTGCTGTTGCCGGTATCTGGAATAAGAGGGTTCAAAGTAGTTTACCTGCTTTCCAAAAAATAAGGGGTGCACGCATGTGTGTGTGTGTGTGTGTGTGTGTGTGTGTGTGTGTTTGACAGTTTTAATCATTCTCCCGTTATCGTTGTTGCTCCTTTACTTGGTTAGTAATTGTGCTAAATTACTGCTTCCTTTTATGTGTTTGCTATTCGTGCTACGCTCACAGGAGTACTGTCATTTCTTCACTGGCCGGTCATAAACTTGTGAAATTACGCTAGAGGAAAGGCAGAAAGGAAGTGGATAAGACAAACACACAAATGCAGGGTGTTCTCTTGGATTAAAACAGTGTAATGTTTTGCAGACACATTTTCCTAGGTGACGTTACTCGCACACTGTTTTTTTTTTTTTTTTTTTTATCTCCCCCCCCCCCCCCCCCCCCCCCCCCCCCCCCCCCCCCCCCCCCCCCCCCGGCCCGTTTGTTCTTTTGCACCAGTGGTCCGTATTTGGGTGATATTAAGTGACATCTGTTCTGAATCAACACATTACTGGACTGTGGACACAAACGGATATTCTGTGCTAAGTTTTTCAACTGAATTGGATTGTGACATATGAAATGTATTATTTGAAAATGTTGGTAATTTTGAATTTGTAGAAAAAAAAAGTCCGTTGAAGCTGGCAACAGAAAATCTGACAGCCGAAACGGCAACAATGGAAACATTCAAGGGCATGGCGTTGAACATAGACGTCCAGTTTAAAGGAAACTAACTGGTAGGAGTTAAGCCCCTTACTGAAGACACCGCTACTTTTTAACTTGTAGCGGAGCCAGCATGAGTAGGCATCCAGTTTCCAAGGGTTTTGTCATCATTAGCAGATGTCAAGGTGGGACAAAAAATGTATCCCTTGTCGGGGCTTTCCAGCCTCAACAGGCTGTCATCAGTTTTCACACCTCTTCTCCGACATATAGGCCAGGCAGACTCTGTGGCCCAATAGCAATAAAGTGCACCAACTGGACGAACCGCTGATCCATATCAGTATTCATAAATGAAAAAAAGACCGAGATCGAAAACAATTCAACAAAGTTTACACAATCTAGTTTCTGATTCAGATTCTTTCTGTTTAAACTCCACTCAATCATACGGATACAAGAAAGACAAATCTTGTCTTTAAAGTGAAAGATCCAAAGTATAAAATCGGTTTGAATTCTCACTTGTTCTTTCCGTCTCCGCCCTCTCTCTCCCCCCGCCCATCCGTCCCCTCTTACCCCCCCCCCCCCCCTTTCCAGTCTACAATCCTCACTCCTCTCTATATTTTTTCTTTCTTACTTTTATTTATTCATTTTTAAAATCTCTTTATTGATTTACCTATTTTTGTTTATTACTACCCTCAGGACGTCATGTCATGTGCTATGAAATCATGTCATGCAGGCTTTTCTTTAACCTCAAACTGAACATTAGAAAGTCATACCTCGAAACTGACAAGAAGAACTGATGGTGAAGCAACCAAGACTTCACATACTCAGTCGATAACAAAGCATTCAATTCCCTTGTTTTGACTGTCGATACATGTTACGAGACAGGTCTGGACATACTTACTGCATCTGGTTGTGACAAAGTTAAAACATGATTACAATGAAAGAAAGTTAAATCTTATATTTCGGCTTCTTTTAAACGCGCAAATCATTAATGATATGAAAAACAACGCAGCTGACAAATTCAGCAGCAGATAAAGCTATCTCAGCCAATTAATCTGTCAATCAAAAGAAAAAACAAAACAAAACAAAAAACAAACAAACAACAACACTTTAAAAAAACTCTCCACACATTCTCTTTAACACACCCCCTTTGTTCATAACCACCACAACCCCATCCACACACCCCTCTCTCACGATCCCAACCCTCGCCACCCCGTGTTCTCACCTCCACCACGGCACTGCAGACGGATCTCGTAGTCGGCGCAGGCAGTGGGCTGGGCGAAAGAAGAGGAAGAATAGTGAGGGGTGGAGGGCGAGGCCGGCAGCAGCTGGTCTTGGTGACGACACACCAGTCCCCGAGGCGTTGCAGGGCACGTGCAACACGTTCCCCTCGTACAGCCACTGGTGGTCGAACACCTCGTCCTCGTCAACGCCTTTTCCGTCCTCCTCCTCTTCTGACTGGTGATGGCGGAGACGGCGACACTGCACCAAGGTGACGTCATCAGGACGACAGGGCAGATCAAACGTCTGGAGGAGGTGAGAGAAGAGCGTTAGTCTCACCGACACCACGGCAGCAGCAGCAGAGAGCATAACTGCCACAACTACGCTCCTTACCGGTAGAAATCCTTTTTCTGTTTGTCGTGTGTGAGATACTGTTTGTCCAGTCTCTTGGTTTTGTGTGTGTGTGTGTGTGTGTGTGCGTGCGTGTGTGTATGCGTGCGTGCGTGCGTGTGTGCGTGCGTGCGTGTGTGTGTGTGTGTGTGTGTGTGTGTGTGTGTGTGTGTGTTGTTTGTTTTTTTGCATTGTACTTTTTTTTTTTTTTGCGTTGTACTCAATAATTTTTTTATTGCTCCCTTCCTCTTGGTCAGCGATGCAAGTTTACCGCCTTACGTATATCCGCTAAAAATTGTCCGAGTCTAACTGGACACATGCACTGGCCTGCTATATGATAAACCTCAAAGCTCTCCGGAGGTCGTGGATGTGATCACACTCTTACATAAACAGAAGTCACGTTGCACACCGTTCTCCACGCAGACTGACGTGGCTCGGATCGCACTCACTAACACCTGAACAGAAGGTCATGTGTAGGTCTGTTCATGTACCACTGCTACCTTAACTATATTCATTTATCTGCTGAGGACGACTTGTCACGTTGATTGTCTGCTGAGAGCCAGTTTTCCAGCAGTGGGCCTCGCAGTTTCTTCTGTGCGTCTCGTGAACAACCGGTACCTCTTTTCACATTTCTGGAAACGTTCCCAAACCCTTCTGAATCTCTCTCAGTTAAACTCCACCCAAAATGTCATAAAATAAGGGTTCTCTAGGATTGATTGTATAACGCAAATGCTAACTTGTTGTTATCCGTGAAATTCTGACTCGGAGTGGTAAACATTCTCGACGTTGTTAAAAAAAAAAAAAAGGTCCGTTATTACGATGGATGGTGTGAGTTTGGTTATTGCTCTTTGTGTCCGTGTTTATTTCATTTCATTGTGAGTTTTAAGTGTGGGAGGGAGAAGGCTGCACAAATATTGACATCTTTACATAATTATGGTGTCCACACTTTTGAATGGATCGAAATAACAAACTTGCACCGCGGTACACACACACATACACACACAGAGAGAGAGAGAGAGAGAGAGAGAGAGAGAGAGAGAGAGAGAGAGAGAGTAGCAGCAGCACGTACACAACACACACACACACACACACACACACACACACACACACACACACACAGCGCGCGCGCACACGCACACACACATTCACTTGTATAGTTTTAAAAGTGTAAAAAAACATGCCAGTCTTACCATTCACAGAAAGCAAGAAGCGTGGACCATTTAGCTAGGGGGTGGGGGGGATTGACGATCAAGGACAGTGAGTAAAACATGATTTTCACCGGTTTTGTTACCATTTTATAGCACGACGTTAGTGCGTCACACACACACACACACACACACACACACACACACACACACACACACACACACGCACACACACGCAAGAGCACGCACGCACACACACACACACAC
Organism: Conus betulinus; assembly: GCA_016801955.1. Taxonomy (NCBI): domain Eukaryota; kingdom Metazoa; phylum Mollusca; class Gastropoda; order Neogastropoda; family Conidae; genus Conus; species Conus betulinus. Next base: position 125,813 of record JADBJO010003720.1, read on the forward strand.
ACACACACACACACACACACACACACACACACACACACACACACGAGCTCAGGTATAAAAAAGACAAATCACTTACCAGTGCTATCCTTCCGACACTTTCGTCATCTCCTGAACCAGAATCGGGACTGTCCGAATTGTACCAACTGCTCCACTGGCTCTCTGTTTAACATAAAATCCATCACAACCATCAGACTCTTCTTCTTGTTCTCTCTCTCTCTCTCTCTGTGTCTCTCTCAACCATCAAACTCTCTCTCTCTCTCTCTCTCTCTCTCTCTCTCTCTCTCTCTCTCTCTCTCTCATGTTTCGTCGTTATCAGCTTGTTTGTAGTTTCCTTCCCATGTATCATACATATGCTGCTTTGATATTGCTTGTTGCTTTTTTGTTGATTTTGAGGACATGGTGTAAAAAGCTATAAGCTCATCAATTTCACCCTCATAAAAAATATTCGTATTCTCTCTCTCTCTCTCAGAGAGAGAGAGAGAGAGAGAGAGAGAGAGAGAGAGAGAGAGAGAGAGAGAGAGAGAGAGAGAGAGAGAGAGAGAGAGAGTGTGTGAGTGTGGTGTGTGTGTGTGTGTGTGTATGAGATGCACTAACGTCGTGCTATAAATTGTAACAAAACCGGTGTCCTTAATCGTCAACACCCCCCCACCCCACCCCCACCCCCATCCCACCCAACAAGCAAAATGGGTTGTCTATTGTCGCGTAACGTGAAACGCGGGGTCCTCTTTCTGTCGTAAACCCACATCTCACAGGAAGCCATTTCTCCCCACAGATCCTACTACATCTTTATTGTCGGCAAGATTTAAAGTTAAAATTCACCTCATCAGGTGATCTATAAAACAAACATCAATATATCATCAGTATATTTCGAAGTATATTTCCCCCCCCCCCCCCCCCCCCCCCCCCAAAAAAAAAAAAAAAAAAAAAAAAAAAAAGTCAAAATTCTTGACAGAAATAAAAAGAGCTGTATTCTAACTTTGCTTCAGGAAAGGAATTTGGTCTCAACATGGCTAATATAAAGTTTGACTTCCTACAGTGAATAATAACCTAGTTAAAAGAAGAAGAAGAAGAAGAAGAAGAAGAAGAAGAAGAAGAAGAAAAACGTTCGAAAATTTGAGAAACCCACTTCGCGTGTGTGTGTGTGTGTGTGTGTGTGTGTGTGTGTGTGTGTTGTGTGTGTGTGTGTGGTGTGCGCGTGCGCACGCATGAGTGCGTGCGCGCGTGTGCGTGTGTTTGTTTGCGCGTGTGTGTGAGTGTAAGAAAGAGACCAACTGACTTCCTCATTTAACGATTTTCACATGATGTGCTCACCTCCAGTAGTATATTTCACAGTTTGTAGCTATGTTTTATCTGAGCGGTCAGATCTGTCCCCCCCTCTCCCCTGTGTCCACCCCCCACACCGCTGGCTCTGTCACGGCTGTCCACTTTCTTCGGCCACAGCACAGCATAGTTAATGTGCTTTTTTTCTTTTCTTTT
>JADBJO010003720.1:132288-137288 GCA_016801955.1 Conus betulinus
ACAAACACTTCATCTTTCTGAATAGTGTGTGTGTGTGTGTGTGTGTGTGTGTGTGTGTGTGTGTGTGTGTGTGTGTGCGCGTGTGTGTGTGCGTACCCGAACGCTTGTGGGGGGTGGGGGTGGGGTGGGGTGCATAAAACCGTAACTTAAGTGAAACGAGAAAAGCAAACCGAAACGCCCTAAACAAATTTCACAAAGAATTTTCGATCGCTCTCAGCAATGAACAGACGACGATTTTCAAAGCACCCGCAGTTCGCAAACCTTTGTTTGTTTCTTTGCTTTTAATTTTTCTCCCTGATTGACACACACACACACACACACACACACACACACACACACACACACACACACACACACACACACACACACACACACACACACACACAGACAGACACACACACAGACACACACACACACACACACACACACACACACACACACACACACACACACACACACAACACACTTCATTGGACAGACGACTTTAGCACACTTAGAGGTAAAAGAAAGGAAAATCAAAATCAAATCAGATGCAAACAACTAACAAACAACGTACTGCAATACCGCAGTTTTACCATTCCTTCTCATAACACAAGATACTATATACGCCACACATATGACCCTCACAATTCTGTAAGTTTTTTTGTTTGATTGTTTGTTTGTTTGGGAGTTTTTTTTTTTGCTTGTTTGTTTTCCTTTATTTCCTTTTTAACCCCAGCTTTACTGGAATAACTGTGAAGACATTTTGGATAATGACAAGTCTGTTAAAGCCTGAAAGAGCAGCCACTGCACGCGTTTTTCTGCCACGTGGTACAGTTTTGAAACGATAACAGATCGTGTAACATGCGCTCTCTCATTAACACCCCCGTCCGCCTCCCTCCCTCCCCAGGCTTTTTTTTGTTACTGTTGTTTAGTGTTCCCGATTTCTCTCTCTCTCTCTCTCTCTCTCTCTCTCTGTGTGTGTGTGTGTGTGTGTGTGTGTGTGTGTGTGTGTGTGTGCGCGTGTGTGTGCGTGTGCGTGCAAGCGTGTGTGCGTGCGTGTGTGTCTGCGCTTAATAAATTTGTGGGGTACGCCGGTATGGATATTATCCACCCTTGCTGCTTTGCCTCCCTTGAACTGATGTTCGTTGCTGACAACTTCCTCCACCCGGCTATTCTCCTGAGGACAATCGGAGCATCCCCAGACTCCAAGATCGATAGTTTGTTTCCTTACACTGGTGTCTGTAGCTCGCAGTTGTACAGCAGTTACCTGCCCACTGTTTACTGACTCATTTGTTCTGTCAGGTTCGAACCGTTCATGGTTTCTACAGGCCACACGCCACGATTTGGGTTTGGCGCTGAAACAGCATATCATCCAGGTAAGCGTTTTGAGGCCTGCCATACATTTGAGCCGGAATTTAATGTTAAATTGATAACTGATCGAAACAACAACTCCCTACAAATGATTTCCCTTGTTTGCGGGGATTTTTACCGATGAGATCACACACAGTCTACGTGATCCTTCGTTGATAAGGTGTGCTTGCTGTGTTGGGGGTGCAGGTGGGGGTGGGGATGGGGGGGGTGGGTTGTCTTCTCTTTTCTCCTTCCCCAAAGAAAACAACGTCCGTCACCAAAAACTGTAAATAAAAAAGGGAAAAAAAAAAAAAAAACTGAAATAAGATTTTGAGTACATGACCGTCTCCTTAGTTGATAACACATTTGAGGCCTTTGCACTCACTCGTGACCCTGTCTTTGCGCGAGGGGTTTTCCTCAGAACAGTCCCATTCCTTTGAGTTCAATCTGTCTGCTTGCGACCACCTGGCTTGCACCTTGTCGACCGCCATATGAAGGAAAATGAGGTGAATCAACTTTCAGACACAATTAAAAAAAAAAAAAAAAATTCCCAAATTGCATCAGTCTATAAATACTCGACTCCTTAAGCAAGGCCTTGGCGCATAATTTTTCGTGTGCAACCACAGTTACAATCCTTGGTGTTGTTTCCTTTTGCGGATGGAGAAAGAAAAAGACAACTTCACTCCCCCCCCAAAAAAAAAAAAAAAAAAAAAACACACACACACACACACACAAAAACACAACAACAAAAAAACAAACAAACTCTGCAAGCACATCTTACGAACGAAAGATTACGTAAGTTTTTATACAGCTAAGATTAGGTTGGGCTTATGATTAGCGTTAGGTTAGATCAAGTTAGAGTTAATGTAAGGATTAGAGTCAGGTAAAGCTCCGGGTCGGGTTAGGGGGGGGGGGGGGGGGGGGTAAAGGTGAAGTTCATGCATTACAGAGCTGGAGACTCGTCCGGTTTTCTGTGGAAAGTTCCCATCTGTGATCTTGTGCAGCCACGCGGCTGTCAAAGCTTTACTTCGGCTTTCCTCCGTCCTGTCTTCGGCGTGACGACACTGGCTGACACTGCCTGCCTTTCTCGCTGGCCTCTGTCCTTGCCTGCTGGGATGTTCCAGTCCCCCAGGGCCTGCTGGGGCCAGGCTGGCTTAGCGTGTATCCACTCTCTCTTTCTTTCGCCTTTCACATCTCCTCCTGTGTCGCACAGACCCGGAATGTCAATGGACGACCCAGAGCTCATCCTTCTCTCTGTGCCCCGTGGCTTCGTCCGAAGCCTAACGCAGACTTCAGCGCTCCCACTGACACACTTTTTTTTTTTTTTTTTTTTTAAAGATTAATGTCATAACGCAGAATATGCCATGTTAAAATATGCTACAGACGTCAGTCGCCATTTCCCTAATTGAAAAAAAGCCGTCGTGAGAGTCGACCCCGTGTCATTGTGCTGTATGCATAATCACGGCGCTGGACTAAAGTTTGCTGCATGAGGATTCAAAGCGTGCAACAGTGCATTCCCAGTCAGTGTAAAAAAAAAAGAAAAGTCGAAAGAGATGCTGTTCAATTATTGACGGCCCAAAACTGATAGCACGGTCAACTAAACAACAACAACAACGACAACAACAGTACGCACAAGCCTTGAGATGCGCCACACATTAAGGAGGCAACATGTGACTTTGAATAACACAATCACCACCATCACCAACAACGATACGCACGAGCTATGGCCGCACACAAGAAGGCAAAATGTGACTTTGAACAACAACAACAACAACAAAAACAACAACAACAACACCAACAAATAGAATGTACGAGCTATGGGATGCCTCATACATACGAGAAGACAAAATGTGACTTTGAACAACAACGACACGACAACAACAACAGAATGTACGAGCTACGGGATGCCTCATACATACAAAAAGACAAAATGTGACTTTGAACAACAACGACGACAACAACAACAGAATGCACGAGCTACAGGATGCGCCAGACATACAACAAAGGAAAATATGACTTTGAATAACAACAACAACAACAGATTGCGCGAGTTTTGGGGTGCCGCAGACATACAAGACGGGCAAATGTGATTTTGAACCAGTGGCTGAAACGTGTGTCAAACAACTGCCGAATGACGACCCTTAAGAACTGTGTTCTGGAGGTCAGGTGACCACTTACAAACAACAGCCAGCGGGGAAGCTCATGCAGTCTGCTGTGACGTTGTCAGTGAGATGGGGGACATCGACCTTAACAGATTTTGAGAGAGGCAAACTTGCCCCGGAGACCGCTGCAGCCTCGGTATCCCCCCACTCCACAACACTGCTTCATCAGCCTTCTTCGCCTTCCTCCTCATCACCATCCCCAACATGTCGCTGTTGCTGACGTCAGCACGTGGGATAGTGCTCGTTTGGGGTGTGTTAGTACAGGATTTGAACCTCCCAAGGTTGAAAACGAACTCCATTTGCCACTAGGCGAGTTACGGGTCTGTTCTTCGGGATCTATTGAGTGCAATATGCTTCGTTCAAAAGCGGGATTGTGTTTGCTGGCAAAACTCTAGGGGTAACTCACCTTTCAAGTCCTAAAGTCGTTATCTTTGAGCTCTGTAAACATGACTTGGCAAAATGAGTGGAAAAAAAGGAGTGGTGATATGGGTAGTAGTAGTAGTAGTAGTAGTAGTAGTAGTAGTAGTAGTTGTTGTTGTTGTTGTTGTTGTTGTTGTTTGTGTTTGTGTGTGTGTGTGTGTGTGTGTGTGTGTGTGTGTGTGTGTGTGTGTGCGTGCGTGCGCGCGCGCGCGGGCGCGCGTCCCGGTGCCCCTGCCTGGTGATTATATTGATATGGGACGGTAATTCGTTCGTAGGCAAATCATAGTCTTTCTTTTTTTTCTTTCTTTTCTTTACTTTTTTTTTTTTTTTTTTTGAGCCCCGACCATCTGAACATAGAAACTGTCAGCATTGCTCGACCTCCCCTCGCTTCATACTCCACATACACACATACTATTTTATTCATTCATTTTTTTTTTTTTTTTTTGGTCAGTGGGCGGTGCCCCCAGAGTGCTTCTTTCATCCGTCTTGCGCCGAATTCGAGAAGACAAGCGATTGCTCGTTCTTCGTTTCCATTTGTCCTGAATGTTGTTTGTCTTGCCTGCAGAAGACCTGAGAGGTCGAAACACGTCGTGTTTAATCTTGTGATTTGTTTGCCTCCGTTGTCTAGCGGATTTACCACGAATTCTTAAAAAAAATTCTTTCATCCGATCGTCGAAAGCAAAGCAATACGGTGAGAATCCGATCCTGGATCGGGTAGGAGTGTATGTGTGTGGAGAATCCGATCCTGGATCGGGTAAGGAGTGTGTGTGTGTGTGTGTGTGTGTGTGTGTGTGTGTGTGTGTGTGTGTGTGGTGTGTGTGTGTGTGTGTGTGTGTGTGTGTGTGTGTGGTGTGGTGTGTGTGTGCGCGCGCGCGCGCGCGCGTGGAGAATCCGATCCTGGATCGGGTAAGGAGTGTGTGTGTGTGTGTGTGTGTGTGTGTGTGTGTGTGTGTGGAGAATCCGTCGTGGATGTAAGGTGTGTGTGGAGAATCCGATCGTGGATGGGGTAAGGAGTGTGTGTGTACAGCTGCGGTGTGTGAAAGACGCCATGTGATGCTGGGTCATTCTGCTTTATGGCTCGTCGCC
>JADBJO010003720.1:144788-149788 GCA_016801955.1 Conus betulinus
CATAGACGGGGACACACACACACACACACACACACACACACACACACACACACACACACACACACACACGCACACACACACACCACACACACACACACATATTCTCCAAATCCAACGACGCAGGAACCACCCGTTCAATCGACGACATGACACCGCCCGATACATTTCGATTATGGAATCAGAACAGGAAAAAACAAACCAACAAACAGAATATGTGTGAATGTGTGTGTGTGTGTGTGTGTGTGTGTGTGTGTGTGTGTGTGTGTGTGTGTGTGTGTGTGTGTGTGTGTGTGTGTGTGCGTGCGTGCGTATCTACAGTGCGTGCGTGTTCGTTGTGTGTGTGTATGTGTGTGTATGTGTGTGTGTGTGTGTGTGCGCGCGCGCGCGCGCGCGCGTGTGCGTGTGTATTTTTTTTTTCAGCTAAATGTACGTCTATTGGTGACATTGGGGCAACTGTGGGTTATTGATAACCTGTTAGATTCGGGGAGAGGAAGGAGTAGAGTGGGAGGGGCGCATGCACACACACACATACAGAGAGAGAGAGAGAGAGAGAGAGAGAGAGAGAGAGAGAGGAGAGCAGAGACATGCTTGGACCTCAAATGCTCATGCCTCGCTCAGTTGGAGATTATCACCGCTGGTACGTTTCCCAAGAGGGATTCAGAGAAAGAAAGAAGTAGCCGAACAAAACGACTGAAAGAAAAGCAACACTCATTTTGACTTGAATACACGTCCACTGGTACCATTGGCGCTACTGTCACACTTTGAGCTCTTGGGATCGGCGGAGAGAAGCGCGCGTACACCAGCTCACGCACACACGCATGCTCTCACTGACTTACACACACATGCACACGCGCGCGCGCGCGTGCACCCCACACACATGCGCGCGCGCACACACACACACACACACACACACGCACGCATACACCCACCGCATCACATTTCACTCCCTTCCCCCTTCCCCCCCCCCCCCCCCCCCCCCCCCCCCCCCAAGCGCACATGCTATGTTTCAAGTATTCAAATGAAGAGAGGCGTTAACACAATTTTATATTTTTGAATAAGGCTCCAGCCAAGGGCGCTTCAAAGCCAAACCTGAGCGATTAAAATTACACACAGCTGACGCAATGTTGACATCATATGCATACATCACACAAGCTCACGAAGGCTCCTCAACGGCACAGTAACTATAAAGATACCTTATCACAGCTTCTTCGAAGAAAACATACGCGTGGTTTGGTTCCAATAAACTTCAGAGAGCAGTGTGTGCCCAACGCAACGTTAAACGGTGCCAGTTAGGGGAAAGGGTTTCCATATGTCACCTTTTTCAGTTTTGGAGATTGCTGCCCCCCCCCCCCCGCCCCCCCCCCCCCCCCCCCCACACACACACACACACACACACTTATATAGCAATGTTCCCTTCTTCTGAACGATTCACCGCCTACATTTACTTTCTTTTTTTCTTTCTTTCTTTCTTTCTTTTTTTTTCTTAGTGTGTTCGTTTGTTTCTGAATGCTATGTAGATCAGCCGAGTTATAAACATGAAGCATGTGCACGTCTTTTTCGATAGGTTTCTGACTGGAAGGTACTGTGATCAAAAGGTTTCGGAAATGAGAGAAAAGACCGGTTTTGCGTAGTAATGCTCGTTGTAATCTAAAGAACACAACATTTTAGTTACGATCCAAATGCACACTCCCCCCCCCCCCCCCCCCCCCCCCACTAAAAACTGTTATTGATTTCCCCACAATAAACCTGTGCGTGCGTGTGCGCGTGCATGTGCGCACATGTTCTACAGAAAAGCTTGGTTTGTGAACAAATGTTGTTAAGTGTGAGTCTATAAGCAGAGAAGTTACCAAACCCTTGGACAAAAACAAAACAAACAAAACACACAAACAACCCTACTGCCTTAAAAAAAGAAAGACGACCAAACAAACTGAAAGCAGCGACACTTCCTGTGTAGGCACATTCACTTTCACACATGATTTTTTTCAGTTTCATTTCTTTTTATCATGACCACCGAAACACTCAATCGTCATAAAGCTTACATATGTTTGACAGTGTTTGTTCTCCGGTATTGTACACCGCCCCCTCCCCTCCGCATACTCTGGGTGTGCTTTATTATAATTTGTATCCTTATCTGCTGGGAATTGTGACCTAATTAATTTCCTCTTTTCTGCCGCTCTCTTTAATTGTCCTTTTATGTCTTCCTTTACTAAACCAATTTAAATTTCAAATGTAATGACTAGCCAACCGCCACGAAAACGTAGACAAACGAATCACAAGACAAAAACACGACGCGTTTCGACCTCTTAGGTCTTCCTCAGGCAAGATACACAACACTCAGGACAACGAAAAATGAACGAACAATCACACATCGTCATTCACTTTAGTGCAAGATGCGCGTTGAACGCTAGGGTGAATGAACATAAATGATTGCTCGTTCATTTTTCTTTTTTTTTCGTTGTCCCGAGTGTTGCATATCTTGCCTGAAGAAGACCTACGAGGTCGAAACGCGTCGTGTTTTGTCTTGTGATTCGTTTGTCTACGTTTTTCTTGGCGGTTCGCTATTAATTCCATTTATGATTTGTTCAGATTTCCGCCTGCAGTCGTCTCACTCTGCAACTAGATCTTCCTTTACTGTTGGTCTCTTTTCCTGCCTTTGTGACCCATTGCATACGTCTGTGTCAGAATGTTGTTGTGGCGACGTTGTAAGAATTGTAACCTCCCAACCATTACCCCCCCCTACTCCAAGTTAGCATGCTTTCTATTTTGGCGATCAGGAAGTGAGTCTGTAAACAACACCGTCCAAACTGGAATGAGGTGTGTGTGTGTGTGTGTGTGTGTGTGTGTGTGTGTGTGTGTGTGTGTGTGTGTGTGAGAGAGAGAGAGAGAGAGAGAGAGAGAGAGAGAGAGAGAGAGAGAGAGAGAGAGAGAGAGAGATTTTTTTTCCCCCTAAAAAAATTTACCTTGAGAGCTGACTTCAACGTGGTGACAGTCCTAACACAGCCCCTTGCAGTCGGCTGGGCTATAGACAGCATGACTCGGACTGAACTGGATTCTAATGGTCAAATTTGCTGTGTCTGTTTGCCCATATGACCCGTTTTACGTAATTTCGGTGTTATCATCATGTGCGTGTGTGCGTGCGTGCGCGCGCGTGTGTGTGTGCGTGTGTGTGGCAGAGAGAGAGAGAGAGAGAGAGAGAGAGAGAGAGAGAGAGAGAGAGAGAGAGAGAGAGAGTGTGTGTGTTTTTAGGCATTTACTTGGGAAACATTAGTTTCGTTTTCAATGATTTGGGAAGGTAAAGACTAAGAAGGTGTTATTTATTTAATTTTTTTTTTTTCGAATGTTTTTGTAGATCATATACAAACCGGTAACACCGAACGTCCGCAAGATCCGTATAAAAACATTGAACGGGAAAAGACGTTAACCCTTTCAAAGCCATGTCTTGAATCCAGCTTTTACCCGTGCTAGCTTACGAGGAGCACCCAGAATCTTTGACAGCTGGTCACTTGGTCATCTTTTTTCAAAGCGATTCTATTGCCTATTTTTTCTTGCGTAACAAAGGAAAGTACTTGTATTTTCATAGTCAACCATTTTTTTTTTTCTATCGATGACAAATAGCTAAACCCTAAGAATTACTGTACCTTTGGTTCGTGACTCTCAATGACATTCGCACGGTCTCGCTGGTGCATGCGCATAGTATGAAACTGAGAGGCTTAAAACAAAGGCACGAACATGCACACGCACACACACACACACACACACACACACACACACACACACACATACAGACACACACACACACGCGCGCGCGCGCGCGCCCCCGCACACACACATACACAAAAAGAAACATACGCAAAAATAAGATGTTCGAGCGCGTGCGCGCGCACACACACACACACATACACATACACACACACACTTACGCGCGCACATACCACTGGTCATTAAAACTAGTTGATACGCGCAGACATACAAATGCGCGCGCGCGCGCACACACATGCGCGCACGCTCGTGCACACACACATAGACACTGGTCATAAACTAAAGGTAGCTGATACGCGAGCTATAAGAATACTCATACAATCGATAAATGGGCAAAAGATTTACCAAGGCGTGTGTGTGTGTGTGTGTGTGTGTGTGTGTGTGTGTGTGTGTGTGTGTGTGTGTGTGTGTGTGTGTGCGTGCGTGTGTACGATCCCTGATAAATACGCAAAACATAAAAAAGCAACACAAGAATGTTGTTTTTTCTGTTAAATTACATACTTTTGTTCTAAAGAAGACCTTTGGCGTTAAGACTTCGAGTCGCTCTTCTTCCTCTCATTCACTCTCCCCTCCTTTTTCTTCCTCCTCCTCTCCCTCACTCCCCTCTTCCCTACACACACACACGCACGCGCGCGCGCGCGCGCACGCACCATTACCACCTCCACACACAACACACACACCACTGCACACACACACAACACATACACACACACATACATGCGCACACACACACATGCGCGCGCGCGCGCGCACACACACACACACACACACACACACACACACACACACACACACACACACGCCCTCTGGGGCAACTGTCATCTAAGTGCGGTACCTCCAGCTAAGAACAACGTGATGATTGTCAGAGACATGGGCATTAACTCATGAGGCCCCACATGAGGGGGGCCTGCATTCATCTCCATTCATCTTGGGCGTGCCATGACAATCCAACAGGAGTGACGGGAGGGAAAGGGGGAAGTGGGAGAGGGGGATGGAGAGGGGGATGGGGAGCGGGGAGGGGGGAGGGGGGGGGGGGGGGGGGGGGTGCTGGGGCAGAGGGAGGTGGAGGGGCAGGAAGCGCTGATGACCATTTTCTATTTTGGGGGTTGATACTTTTGCAAACAGGCGTTAAGCATAGGCGTCGTGATCATGGACGAGTTTCTGTCTGTCTGACTATTTATCTGTCTGAACTATCCATCTGTTTCGTCTCTCTCTCTCTCTCTCTCTCTCTCTCTCTCTCT
>JADBJO010003720.1:154788-157288 GCA_016801955.1 Conus betulinus
AGAAGAAAATGTTCAAAATCATTCTTTTGAAAATGAAAGCGTGTCACTTTTGAGTCGCTATTTGCCAGAAATACCAAATTTCTCCCACAGACAATTTTAAAGAAATTTTCTCTGGGAAAATGATCATCGCACTGCATTTTTCAACACACATTTCGCATTTTTATTTCATGTTTATTCTCGTTGAACGATGCAGGTTTGGAAGAACTGATTTGCCTAGATGGTTTCGTTGAAGAAAACCCATTCTCTTGAAGTTGTAAACCGATTACGTTTTGGCATGAACAACCAACAGCCCCAGAGGCGAAATTCAGATCATGTACGTATTTTAGGCTACTGCATGACTGGTATGGGGGCAGTTCCATTTTAGTTGTCGAACACGAACAGAATACCAGTGCATATATATATTTCTTGAGGGTCTCACACACACACACACCACACACACACACACACACACACACACACACAGAGAGAGAGAGAGAGAGAGAGAGAGAGAGAGAGAGAGAGAGAGAGAGATTTTCACAAGATGTTTTAAAATACTTTTTTTTTTTTTAGAGAACGCTTTGTGTGTGTGCTGTGTGTGTGGACAGACAGACACAGACAGACACAGAGAGAGAGAGAGAGAGAGGGACGAGACGGAGAGAGAGAGAGTCGAGAGAGAGCCTGGGAGGAGAGGGACTGCCGAGCGAGAGAGAGAGAGATTTACGTTTACACGAGATGTTTTTAAATAGTTCTAACGTGAACGCTGCCAGCTAAAAAACAAAAACACATAAAAACAACTCAAAACTATGTTATGGACATGATTCAAAACGTGTCTCTAAACTGCAGGCTTCTTCCCTAATCTAACCACAGCTGGACGCTGGGTTCTATATCATTCAAACATTTTTTGTACCATGTGTTCACAGTCCCATCTACCCGTGCCATTAAAAAAAAAAAAAAAAAATGGAATACAAGAAAAATTGAAATTGAATCCAAGCACTGTACTGAAACAACGATTTCAAGCTTGTTAGTCGACATGGTGTTACACACTCGACGAATTGAACAGCACAAAGCAATGCCACTGAATACAAGATTCATGCTTGTTGTTTTGAAGATTTAATTCTTATCTTACTAGATGTTTGGAATTTGAATTTCGAAAATCACCTGAAGCATGTCTTCCCTGCTCTCGCACCTGCGTCCCTCCGAAGAGAATACCCAACACGGAGACTAAGAAATGATGCAGCACACACAGACATTGTGAGTTCAATTTTGAGCTAGGCGGATCCCCCCCCCTCCCCCCTCACCGCTAATAACATATTACTATCCATAAAATACCCAAGGGATCATAATAAACGCAGTGGTGTTGGAGGTTCACCCTAGGTTTAGCTATTGATTCACTGTTTTTACTTTTTTTTAAACTCTTTTGAATGTAACATCATGCCGAACAGACGGTGCACGGTGTTAACAACAAAGGATACCCTCTGCATGAGACCTATGTTACCACAACTATCTTCCACTATCGCGCGCTTTTGCAGCCAGGAAACTGGTTCGAGATGGGCTAAAATTCCAGCGATGTTCCTGAGTTTAGCCTCTGGTCTGAGCGGCGATCCGACAGGCGGACAGCGGCAGGATGATATATGAGCACAGGGCAACGGTGTGTCGAGGTTGGTCCATGGAGTTGGTTTGGTTTTCCTTGTTGGGGTGCTTGCTCTTTTTTTTTTTTTTTTTCCTCGAATAATGTTAATATTACTCGAAGCGGGTCTTTATACTTTTTTTTCCCCCAGCAAAACAGTGTGTAGATCTTTTTCGTTTTAAAGCTGGAGCGACAAATGTACTTCGAAGGACTTGCCATTTTCTTACAAGCAAAAAAACAAGTCTGTCCCGTTTAGCATTATTCAGCATTGATCGAGCGCTAATTGGGTTGTGACAGGCTCAGATATTTCGGATTTCATTTCAAGTTTCAGTAGTTTCAGTTCACAATCCAGATGGAATATGTGTGTAGCCCAGCATTGTATGATAGTTATGAAAATCAAAGTATTTACACATTGAAATATGAAATTTACCCCTATAGAGTATGATTGTGGGTCCCATGGTCTGCTGAAAAAAAGCGTATCATCACGCTTTTTCAACTCCTTTGACTTTATTTAATTACAAAGGGTCAAATTACTACAGTACCCAATAGTTTGCCCCCAAAGGAAATTTAATTTCCGTCCGTTCTATTTTGAAACAAAATGAATAGCCTTTACAACCGCCGTCCTTTCCAGTTTCGAACTTTGGGTGGTAAAGTGATAAGTAAAATGAACCTCCTTGATGATGTTTGTTTAAGTGCTGCATACTTCTTTAATCTCTCATTACACAAGACCAGACAGACAGACAGAGGAAATGAGAGAGAGAAGAGAGAAGATGACATGAAAAACCTCACCGAGGGTGAGAGCAGCAGACGTGGAGCGGGATCGGTACGACGAGAGAAGATATAGTAAGAGCGAATAGGATGGGATCCGGAGACGGGCAGGCCGCTAGGAGAGGA
>JADBJO010003720.1:164788-167288 GCA_016801955.1 Conus betulinus
TATTTTTGATGTACCATAAACCTATCTCTCACATGCAGCCAAATAACCACCTTTACAGAAAACTAAAACACTTGTTTTGTCTATATTTACCTTACACTCAAGACTTTGTGCAGCAGAGTTTAAACTATTCAGCTAATTTTGTAAACCGATAATAGTTCCAGATAACATCACAATATAGTCGGCAAACAGCAAAAGATAATAACCCAACGAAAGTTTTTATTTATTCATAAACAAGGAAAATAAAACAGGACTACAAACTTCCCCTTCTTTAACCCATTGCATATTCATAATAAAATCACTGAACCAAGCCCACCTCTTTTATTTTGACTTTCATGTTTTCATGCATACTTCTCACGCAACTACAAAGCTTAACCTTTATGCCATTTTTTGATAAGACTGGTTATAACAGTTTCCTTGAAGTCGAATCAAAGGTTTTCTCGTAATCAACAAAAACAACATACAATTTTCTATAATTAGCAAATTGTTTCTGAACCGCCGCCAGCAGAGTAAATATATGGTCTATTGTGCTAAAATCCTTTTTCAAGCTAGCTTGATATTCACCTGTAACATTGTTTGGTTCGACCCACTCTGCTAGTCTTTTATTAACTATAGAACCGTACAGTTTACTTGCTATATTACATAATGAGATGTCCCTGTATTTGTTTGGATCGTTTACATCTCTGTTTTTATACAAAAGAATGATCGACTCTGTCCAGCTTTCAGGACAGATCCCCTGATCAGACAAGACAGATAATTTTACAAGAAAATTTGTAGCATTGTCCCCTTAAAAAAAGCCTCAGCTATAAGTCCATCAGGTCCTGCAGTTTTACCAGTTTTAAACTTTTGTTTATTGCAGATAACACCGCGTGTTTTGTGAGGGACCGAGCTAAACACTTGCTACACTCGTAATCTTCTGATAACTGACCGGAATAAACGATAGAATTAACGGTGATATCTTTTTTCCAAATATTCTGAAAGTGATCATGCCATTCATGTATTTTGATGTCATTCTGATTCTGCGTCTGCTTTTTTTTTTTTTTTTTTTTTTTAACACAACTTTAATATTTCCCAAAACGCCTGCTGCTGTTTATTGATAGAATTAATTACTTTTTGAAACAATAAATTGTTATATGACTTTTTCTGTCTAATTCTTTATTCTCTTCTGCTGACGCAGTATACATGACGGTCGGTAATGTCAAATGTTCTGTTACATGTTCTCAATAACTTTCTTACATTTTGTCTTGTATGTTTACATTCTGAATCAAACCATTCATTCTGTTGTATTCTAAAACCGACGGATTGTTTTTGTTTCATGGAATCTGCAGCACACTATACAGCATCATTAAATATTTCGAGTGCGGCACTCGCATTCACATTAACATGTCTGACGTAGTCAATAATCTCTCTTGGACATCGTCTACATTGATTACATTCCAAAAGTCAATTGCATGCTCAATTTTTCCACACAATTTTCCCCCACACATTCTGTCTTACTACTAGGAATCCGTGATCAGATACCTTTTATATTCACGCTGAACTCTAAAGGCATGTGATCAGATTCGATCCGTTCGCTTACTCAAAATGCACAGGAAGAATTCACAATATCAAAAAGATCGCATGATGCAACAAAATAATCGTTCACGCTGCTGTCAGAGCTACAAATGTGTGTACATAACACCGCTTTATCCCCATTATATACACCGTTAAATAGGAATAACCCCAAAGCCACGCACATATTCAACAAACATTTTCCTTACATATTTATAACCTTTCTTTTTAGCATTGTTTGATGTTGACGAAGAAATTCATCAAACCATAAAAAAATATGCTAATTCATCAGTAATATCCACAGAAACATCAGCTGTTCTTCCACTGAAATCAGCAAACATCAAAACTGACATATCAGCATGTGAACTAAGCGCTTCAACCAAACTTCTTCTCTCTTCCTGATTCCGTTATCATTATGACAAAATGCATAATATGGTGATCCTTCTAGAGGAACATAGTGACACACATACAGGTTATTGTTTGGAAAATGGAACAACTTCTTATCGATGATAAACATGAAAACATCATCAAAGTTTGAATCGAGTTTCTTCATTTCTAATCAGACATATTACTCCACCTGATCTTCCACGCTCTGTAAAAATTGAGAGTAGGCTTGATGAGGACAGAGCGTTTAGGAAGAACCCCGTTTAGGAAGAACCCTAGACTGAAATTCCTCAAGAAAACTTTCTACTGAGCAAACAAAATCAAAATACGACACACAGTTGATAAAATGATGATCAAAAATCTTAGAAAGTAAAACTAACAATCCAATGCAAGAACGAATATTACGATTAATAGACATGTTCGAAAAGCCATCATCTTGACTGCGTGCACTTTGGGACCCCACTGCACAAACGCATGTTTTTACCACAATGTTCACAAGCAAAAATACTGTTCAAGGGTACGCTTGCACTGACAACGGCACCGCAGTCACATGACGACCGGCCTGCCA
>JADBJO010003720.1:172288-174788 GCA_016801955.1 Conus betulinus
CATTCGTTACTACTTCAGGTAGAACACATGCACCCGTCTGATTTTATCAAGTGCACAAGAAGTCAATGACGATTTCTCAGGCCATTGTAACATCATTTCTCTCTCTCCTCTCTCTCTCTCTCTCTCTCTCTCTCTCTCTCTCTCTCTCTCTCTCTCTCTCTCTCTCTCTCTCTCTCTCTCTCTCTCTGCCTGTCTGTCTGTCTGTCTGTCTATCTGATTCAGATATCAGGGGTAAGGTGAACTGGGTGACAAGAGTTAAGGTGAGATTATATGAATTAGGTTTGAGAGATGTGTGAGTTTCACCGGTGTGTCGAAAACAAGACTGCTTTCTGAAAATGCTGCCTGCCAGGCTTATCGATTGCACATGACAAGACTGGATGGCAAGATTGGGATGGCAAGACTGGGATGGAAAGATTGGGGTGCTCACATGCAAGATAGTGGTAGATTTGATTTGTGTAGACACTTTAAACCCGTTACATCGTATTCCAACCTATACATCTATGAACATGGACAGTCATTTGTAGTATACAATGACAAGATTTAGATTGGGATTGTCTGATATTAAGGTTCATCGATGTTGTAATCATAAAGAGTGTAGAGAAATGGAACTTATTTGTCCGTTGCGTAAAGAGGCTCCTGAAAGCAAAGTTCATGTTGTTTTTTGCTGTTCTCTGCCCTCGATACACTTTTAGAAACCAGTTTATCCCATCAAAATAGCATAGGCATCCTTCTGCATTTAGATGTATTTTTGCCTGTGACTTCTGATGGCGAAGATATCATGAAACAATTTGCCATCTATGTTTTACATAAGGTGTTCCAGTTCCGCTCAGTTAGCTGTACATGGTCGATATCGTTCTCCTTTTTGTGTTGAATGTACAGTTTTACGTGTAATTACAACTGACATTGTTCTCTTTTTGTTTGTATTGGATGTACGACTTCTTGCATTGTATGTATATTCCACCCCCTTCATGAGGGGCTATGGCCTTTTTGATTAATTAATCCGTAGCCCCCCTCTCTCTCTCTCCCATGTTTTTCTTCAATCTGTCATTAACATTCAGTCTACCCGCTTTTTAATGTACTTTCATGCATGTCTTTCTGTGCTGCTATAGTTCAGGGGTGTCAGCTGTGACTAATACGTAGCGTATAGGCTGCAGGTTGAATCAAAATCACACACACACACACACACACACACACACACACACACACACACACACACGCGTCGAGGAATCAACAATATCTGAAACCTAATCTGCTGGTTAGTGCATGAGGAATGTTCATGCGTATTCTTTCGCGCTGCAACAGAGGATTAGTACTGCAATACCTCGAAGGCTGTATTAAGATCAACGACAATTACACAAAATATGTCTGAGCACCTGCGTCGTCTGATATATATATATATATATATATATATATATATATATAACATGTTGAACAATTCATTAGTGGGAGAAAACAAGTGCAGGCTAAAAAAGTTTCCATCATTATATGCATGACTTGGCTAAGATTAAAAAAAGTGTGTGTGTGTGTGTGTGTGTGTGTGTGTGTGTGTGTGTGTGTGTGTGTGTGTGTGGGGGGGGGGGGGTGATAAAGAATATAAGAATAAAAAGTTAGCTTTTTTCCCTCATAAATATGAGATCCTTCACTAGTAGCCTATGGAAACCATCATCGACCACCTGATGACGGACCTATCTATATTTCCTTCTCCGAGGCCTTTCGTCCGCTGGATCGGACTCGTCAGGGAGGCACGGCTGAAAAAATCTGTGGTCCCTTGTCATAAATAGAGATATATACACAGTCTACAATTCCATGGTATTCTCACCACCAAGGTTCAAAAAAGGAACCCAACAGTACCCCAAAGCAACCAGTGAAAGGGTAGAAAAGTAAAACGAAAAGAAAGTGTGGTAAAGAAATAAGTTACTGAAAAACTAAAATCATGTCTGAAAATATAAGGGTAAAAAAAAAAATTAGCTTAAGTTTGAGGATCTATTTAAGGATGCAAGGGAGATTAAAAAAAAATTGTCCAGAGTCAGAGTGGTCAGCTCCACTGTTAACTAGCCATAGCATTTTCAGCAGATAAGAATTGTGCAGGACAGCCTTTACCTGGATCTCTTAAAAGATCCAATCTCCCATTGATTGACCAAGCAATAGTGTGTTGAACAATTTAGAAGTGGGAGAAAACAAGTGCAGGCGAACAATTCTTCCATCATTAGATCAATGACTTGGCAAAGACTCAAAAAAAAAAAAGGGGGGGGGGGGGGAGGGGGAAGGGAGGAGCGACGATAATAAAGATAAGAATCAAAAGTAAGAAAATATTTTGTAGATATAAGACCCTTCACTAGCAGCCTATGGAGACCATCTTCACCCATCTTGAAGACACAACTATTCATTTTGCCTGCACCTGGGACTCTCGTCCGCCGGATCGGACTCATCAGGTAGGCACGGCTCTGAGGTATCTGAGGTTCTTTGACATCAAATGGAGATATACACACAGTTTGTCACA
>JADBJO010003720.1:179788-197288 GCA_016801955.1 Conus betulinus
CTGCTGATGTCTGCTTCTTCACTTTGGGAGGAGAAGAGGTGAGAGGCACAGAGAGAGAGAGAGAGAGAGAGAGAGAGAGAGGGAGGGAGGGAGGGAGGGGAGAGAGGGGGTAGAGAGGACGTGAGGCTGGTCTCACACAGACACATAGACAGACACACACACACACACACACACACACACACACACACACACACGCACGCACACACACACACACACACACACACACACACACACACACACACACACACACACACACACACACACACACACACACACACACACACACACACACACACACACACGCGCACACACACACACACACACACACACACACACACACACACACACACACACACATGCGTGCGCGCGCGCGCGCGCGAGCACACACACACACACACACACACACACACACACACACACACACACACACACACACACACACACACATCCACACATTGACACCTGCTTGGATTTGCATGCAAACACACACGCACACGCACATGCACACATTTACACAAATACAAAGACGCACGCACGCACGCACGCACGCATGCACTCACACACACAGACATTGCGCACGCGCGCGCGCGCACACACACACACACACGCACGCACACACACACACACACACACACACACACACACACACACACACACACACACACACACACACACACACACACACACACACACACACACACACACACTCACTCACTTACACACATACCTGCACATGAAGAAATGTGTGCAAGTGCACACAGACATTGCGCACGCGCGCGCGCGCGCGCGCACACACACACACACACACACACACACACACACACACACACACACACACACACACACACACACACACACACACACACACACACACACACACACACACACACACACACATCCGTTCTCAAGTTACAAGAATGATGACGAAAGAAACAAATTTGATTTTTTTTCAAAGTTAAATATTTGGATAATTATACTGGTGCACAGTCCTGTTTCTAAAAGAATGTCTACGACATGTTCACTTGCACAATCAAATCATTCCTTCCTGTTTTTGCTGACTAGAAGCGCGTGATGTTTCCAAAACAGAGCAGACATTTTCGTCACGTATGTATAAAATTAAGTTCCTTATGCAATTTTAATAATGAAGAAACAGACATGAAATGTCAAAGTCATATAAATGGCGTTTCCCTCAAAGTCAGGTCAAAATCAAAATTCTTTCATTTTCTCAAAAACGAGAAATCAAGACCAGATGCAACAGGTGAAATACACTCAGAAGGGGGCAGTACATGAAATAATCCTTGAACAATTCTCTCAAACTAACTGACCTTGCACTGCACCCCCATCACCCAACCTGCACACATACATCCCAAGATCGTTGACAGCACTGTGATGCTGGCATTGTAGGTTTAAAAGAAGACTGAAGAGCCACACTGGACGTTCTGTTGCCCAGTTCAGATCTGTCCTTGGAAAGAACCTTCTTCTATCACCAGGTGCTGCTCATTGCGGATGAGATGAACGACGCCATCCACGTGGTCAAGGTGAAGGACAAGCGTTTGACCTTCTCCCGTTTCCTGGCCCCTGGCTGTCCTATGCTGGTGCAGCCCACGGCTCTGAACAGGGACCCCCGGGGACGTCTGTGGGTGGGCTGCAGAGGGGGGAGACTCGTCACCATGGAACCTCTGTCTAAGGCTGCTGCTGCTACCGCCACCTCTGCTGCAGCCCCTGGGTCTCAGTGATGCCAGTGGTAAGCAACGTCTGAGAGTAAGCTCTGTTTTCATTCACACTGAAAGCCCGGGAACCTGTCTTTACGTTTTCAACTGCTGACTAATGATACATCGACGTAAGTGTGACATGCAATGGGTGTTCAGGAAAAACGGAGAAAGGCAGGTGTAAACAGTATTCATGATATGGTTTTGGTTCCATTTGCACGGAGAAAAAGGCTGGACAGTGTAGGTGATACAGATCCAGTCAACACCAAGGCTCAGAAGGAAGGTCACGTGATGGCGACTGACCTTGACAGCTGATTTCTAAAGGAGTGACTGAGGGCGGAAAATGAAGCGCATTTTCAAAAGGAAAGGGTACTAGTTCCGCCAGACGATACAAACAGACTACAGGACAAAGCACAAGGCATTTCCACCTCTTGTTTGTTTTGTTTTAATGAACGATCTTAAATCAAGCCAACACTCATTGAATATAGAATTACTTTGTCTGTTGACAGAAAAGAGGGGGACAATTTCCCCAAATCACACTTTACTTCCTGTCAAGACCAGTCTTGACATCTATGAATGTAACACAACAGAAAAAATCCAGGAATTCAGAGTAATGGGACTGGAACTTGTCTGTGACATACATCTCGTTGGAGGGGATTTTGGACTGGGGTCATTGCTGTTCTTATTGCTTATGATAGTTATTGGTGGCCTTGAAAAGGCGCGAATGTAATGAACATTTCGTTCAGATTACTTTGCGTAGTAAATATCTTGTTTGCAAGTTTGACCCAAATACCATAAAAGTAACCAAGCGCGCGCGCGCGTACGCGCTCTTGTGTGTGTGTGTGTGTGTGTGTGTGTGTGTGTGTGTGTGTGTGTGTGTGTGTGTGTTAAACCAAGGACCAAGTATAAAACTGAAAAACAAAGTTTTACGCTGAGTTATACAAGAAATGGTTTTCCTGTAATGAGAGATGTTGATACTGTTGGCCTTGTAGTGTTGTTGTACATATTGTAAAACAAGCTTAGAGATATGAATCACAGTACGAATGATTAAGAGATGCATTGACTGCATATTCTCAAGCTTGAATGGGTGAAGACCTTGTTGAGGGTGACATGTTTTTACCGTACTACTGGGAAATTTTATGATAGTTTGCAAAACTTCGTGAGCCGTTTCAGGTTTTGTTCCATTTCTTATTTTCCCTATAGGATGGTAACGAAAAAAACTATAATCATTATAGTTATTGTTCTGGATATGTGTCGTTGGTTTCATCATTAATTTGCGTGTGCTGAAGTCGTCGTCAACATCAGTAGTGATGGTCATTGCTATGTGTTTCCATCGCCCCAGGGATTGTTTCAGACTTCTAGGCTTGAGGTTTGGTTTTTACATGTTTTAAAGGAATGCTCCACGCGAAGGTGAGTCACCAAGTGACGTACGCACAGGCGACATAATTATTTCGGAAGTCTCGTGAGAGTCTTAAAAAAAACTTCTTGAAAGTGCCAGCAGCTCCTCCAGATATTACTTTTAGAAGAATGTTTCGTCGACTTTGACTGAGTACAATACTTCATCAGCCTCGAACTTTCCAGAATAACCGATGAATTTTGAGTGTTTGTGCTACGTCATGATTCTCTAATTTCCTATTTCGTTAAGTGTAAGTGATCGGGCACTTTGTTGCCTGGGGGAAAGTGGCCTATGAATTATGTTGGAGTCAAAGGACCTGTCTCCCTGTGAGACCATTGTCAGAATCACGTGTAGACAGCAGATAATGAACAAGTGGGATAACTTTTGTTCCAGTGTGTAGATGTGTTCGGTACAGGGTATATGGGCAAGCTTGGAGCATCCTTTTTTGGAGATGTTTCCATGTTTGGTCTGTGTGCTCTGTGCTGTCATGTCTGCTGTTTGTTCTGTGTGTGCTCTGTGCTGTCATGTCTGCTAGGCGATTCGGTGTAGTAAGCTGCATTCCTTTGGAGGTATGTTTTCATGTTGGAGCAAGAGTTACACTACTTGTTAATTGTTCATCATTTACTGTTCCCTGCCTCATTTCATATTGACTTTCCTATGAATTATGTTGGAGTCGAAGGACCTGTCTTCTTTTGAGACCATTGAATCACATGAAGACTGAATTGGTGAACCTTCAGTTGGAAGGGAACAGTATACAGCAGATAATGAACAAGTAGGGTACTTCTTGCTCCATTGATGAAAAATAATACTCGCCCATAACTCCAAACGTATGCTGCTTACGACACCGAATCGCCTGGCAGAAATGACAACACAGAGCACACAGAACAAACAAGAAGACATCCCTCAGAATTCGTGACCATGAACGTGTGACCAGAGTCCGCTGTTCTGTGTGGATGGAATTCAAGAAGAGGTCAAAAGCAGCTGTCATTCACCTCAGTGAACGATCTCCATCAGCTGAAGTGTCTTCACAGTTGGATTCTTCGTCTTGATAGTGGTGATGTCATTTCTGGCTTTGAGCCTTAGTTATCAGGTCAACACGTAACCATTCTATAGAAAAGGGAAGGAACACTACGAATGACAGCAGTACATTGTGGTTGGTTGCTGGGAGGGCTTTAATTCACGTGCAGGAAACGACACTGAGAATGACAGCAGTACATTGTGGTTGGTTGCTGTGAGGGCTTTAATTCACGTGCAGGAAACGACACTGAGAATGACAGCAGTGCGTTGTGGTTGGTTGCTGTGAGGGCTTTAATTCACGTGCAGCAAACGACACTGAGAATGACAGCACCATACTGCAGTTGCTGTGAATGAAATGTGGGGACTTTGATTCAAAAGCAGGAGAGGACACCAGGGATGACAAGGACACTGAGAATGACGACACTACACTATTGGTTGCTGTCACTGAACTGTGGGGGCCTGAATTCATGTGCAGGTGAATGCAATGAAATCGAGTGTGTGGACTTTATTGATCCCATCATTTCTGGGACTATAACAGATAGTTTGATGGATGTGTTTGATTGATTGATTGAATATTTGTTTTATGCTATATCAATGGATTTATTTGATGGATTGACTATTTGATTAATTGGGTTGATTGATCGATCGATTGACTGATTGATTGATTGAATAATTGATCATGTTCTGGTACTCCATCATAATTCAGTGGATTGCTAAGGTGATTGATTGGCTGTTTGATTCATTGCATTGATTATTTTCCCCTTTGCTGAGTGTTCTTGTTTGTTTTGTTTTGTTTTAATCAGACACGTTTCATATATGGGGGAGGATCCACTCGATGATGGAGAGTTTTTTGTTTGTTTGTTTGCTTGTTTGTTTATATGGAAATGCTTCTCAGAGCAGGTAAGCAGGATCCAATAGTGAGCCTGATGAGCTTTAAACAGAGCGAAACAGCTATGATTTGCTGGTCCTGCTAGCTTCCCTTTGAAGGAACCATC
Organism: Conus betulinus; assembly: GCA_016801955.1. Lineage (NCBI taxonomy): Eukaryota > Metazoa > Mollusca > Gastropoda > Neogastropoda > Conidae > Conus > Conus betulinus. Next base: position 184,906 of record JADBJO010003720.1, read on the forward strand.
AAACCAACAGAGCGCACTCACTGTTGCCTGCCCCCTTTCCCTTCAATGCCAGTGTGTGTTAAAGTTATGTGTTAGAACCTGGACAGAGTTTTTTTGTTTGTTTCATTGCCTCTGGAAATTAAAGACATCTTCATGCAGCTTCACACACACACACACACACACACCTTCCCTCTTTCTCTACCCTTCCTTACCCCTATCCCTCCACCCCCCCCCCCCCCCCCGCCCCCCTTTTCATGATCCTCGACCCGAATCCCATTGGTCCATACCCACTCATTTGGTACATAGTTATGCCCTGGGCAAACAAGGCACGTCGACATGTCCAGTATCAGATACACCCTAATCCCTCCTCCTTTCCTCCTCCCTCCCCCCTTCTTCTTTGTATAACCACTCATCGGTCCAGTTGTATGATAGCTCTCCACCCCACCCACGTTGCCACATCTCTTGCCTCCTTTCTCCCACCCCTCCCTTCCATGCCCTTGCGCCTCCACCCTTTTTTTGAAACTTTTTTTCTATGTGGCATGATGTCTATGCAACAAAAGCAGAGCACAGTTGAGACGTGTGTGTGTGTGTGTGTGTGTGTGTGTGTGTGTGTGTGTACTCACGCCAACACGCGCGCGGTCACGTTTGCTCTTGCATATGCTGAACAGGTACTTCCTGAAACTGGTCATGCAAAATTGTGTTGATGACATGGGACTGTGTTGTTGTGACGTTTTGTGTTTCCTGAGGAAGTTTTTGTGGCAAAAGCTTGAATTTTATTAGATGTCTTCCTGTGTGAAAAGATTACCAGCTTGTTTGAACCTTTATTCTCCATTACCTGTTTGAAATCGTTTTGCTGTGGTATTTTGCAGGCTTTTTTCATTCAAATTAGATATGTATGTATGTATATATGTGTATCCGAACATGTATATACCTGTATCTATCTATCTATCTATCTATCTATCTATCTATCTATCTATCTATCTATCTATCTATCTGTCTGTCTGTCTGTCTGTCTGTCTGTCTGTCTTCTTTCTATCTACATACGTGCATACATGCATGCATACATACATGCATGCATAGATACATACACACACACACACACACACACACACACACACACACACACACATATATATATATATATATATATATATATATAAATATATATATATATAAAATACGCCTAATAAAACGCCTAATAAAAATCTTAAGGTGCTCAACCCCTTGGGGAGCAACAACTGTTAAAAATAGTATGATGATAAAAAACTTCCTTTTATCATACTATTTTTTAACAGTATATATATATATATATATATATATATATATATATATATATATATATATATATATATATATATGCATACATGCATACATTCGTATATGCATACATACATACGTATGTACATACATACATACATACATACATACATGCACATACACACACAGGTATAAATGCATGTATGTTATGTATGTGTGTATATGTACATTGCTCTGATTGTTGCCTTGAAACCCCGTGTCTTCTTTATCTACGTCATGGCACGCGATCGTGAACTTTAGTTTACTATAATGTGCACAACCATCGATAGCGTATTAATGTTTTGGGATTGTGTCCTTGTCTTGATGGATTCTACACGACATGCCTAGTGTAATCACTAGTGTGTACCGGTGAGGGCTTACTTGGTCTTTTTCTATTCAAAAATCAAGTTTGATGTTGCAAAAACATGAATACTCGGGTGAAAACTAAAACCAAGTGTTCTGCCTGATCTGTAATTGATAATGTGCTTTCAATGATGACAGAGGTTTGAATGAAACAACAAACATATTCCAAGGAAGTATGAGGAACTGATATGGCATCATTGGAAAACACTCTCGGTGTTTAGACTCACTCTGAGGAGAACCCATTACAGAAGTGTTGGTCATGGTCATGTTGTTTACAGTCAAGCCATGGCCTCTGAAAATCAACAGAGCATATCTAAAAACTTGCACCAAAGTATAGAGTCACCACTTGGAAAGAACAAGAAAAAAACGATTTCTTTCAAAAATCGAACGTTTATCTTTTTGTGTCGGCGATTTTTGGTGAGCGGAATGCGATGAAGAGTAGTGTTTATGATACAGACTCTCTATATCCTGTTCTATTCTCTGTTACCTTTACTTGTTATCATATATACTGGATTCATAGTATGTATAAAATCTAGGAGTAATGTTGCTCTATTTATGTGCTTCGTATACTGTATATTCGATGTAGTTGTCCAGTTCGAAGGAATAAATAATTTCTTAATTTTCGGTAGATATATTTGTTTTGAGTATCACAAATATCAGACATAAAAAAGCATTAACAAGTCTAAAAATCTGTGTGGAACATTGGAATAAGGAATTTAAAAAAATGTTCGATAGATGTATCTTCTTTGAGCGTCATGAATATCAGACATAAAAAAGCATTAACAATACTAAATATCTGTGTGGAAACATTGTTATGTGCTTTGTGGTATATTTGACAGTTCCAAATAATACAGTATTGAAAATGTACTCTTTTATGTCTTTATTTGTTAATTGAATAAGCTTCTTTTGCTCCGTCTTGTGTTTTTATTGAGTTTTTGCTGGTTTTCAATCATGCTTCAGTCTGTTGGTGTTCAGATATTATAGAGTGCTGTGTTCAGTATGATAGTGTTCATCTGTAACCAGAACACTGTCATGGCTTCTTCGTCTCTTTGTTTTCATTCTTTTCTTTTCTTTTTTTTTCTTTTTTGGGATACTTTTTGTGTGACGTACTTGCTTTTGGTATGCAGTAGGTAAACCTTTATATGATAAATAATGACAGACTTCTCTTTCCCCTTTGGCTTCTTCTTCTCTTCTTCTTCTTCTTCTTCTTCTTCTTCTTCTTCTTTCTCCTCTCCTCCTCCTCCTCCTCCCCCCTCCTCCTCCTCCTTCTTGTTTTGTTGTTGTTCTTGTTCTTTTAGTTCTTGTTCTTGATCTTGTTGTTGTTGTTGTTGTTGTTGTTCCTCCTCCTCCTCCTCTTCTTCTTCTTCTTCTTCTTCTTCTTCTTCTTCTTCTTCTTCTTCTCTTCTTCTTCTCATTATTACTGTTATTATTACGGTGGTTGTTAGTTTGGGTATTTATTTTGTATTACTTTCTTTTCTCTTTTCTTCTTCTTCTTCTTATTATTATTATTATTATTACTGTTATCATTATGGTTATTATTAATTTGGCTATTCATTTTGTATCACATCGGCTTTTTTGTATTGTTTCTTAAGTTGAAACTGAAGACGCGTACGTAAAGAAAAAAAACGACACTCCTGCTGCATTGTCCTTCAATGTTTGTTGGTTCTCTCCCCCTTCATGCCATCTAAAGTATCATTACTCCCACTTCAGTCCTTCTGGCTCCGCCGTATGTCGTCATGAGGCAACCCAAGACAAGAGACACTGCTCTGATGATGAGTCACTTTAGTGGTGTTCAGCAAGACACGTCCTGAATCCAGATACACAGGACCCCATGTATGAAGTGTCCCACTGACATCCATACTTCTTCAGTCTCAGACCCAGTGGGAGTGAGCGACCCCTCCACAGTGTGTCACCATCTCCATGACATGACAGTGCTCATGAACTTGACTGACACTGACTTCTCTGACACAGGGTGTCACCATCTCCATGACATGACAGTGCTCATGAACTTGCTGACACTGACTTCTCTGACACAGGGCGTCACCATCTCCATGACATGACAGTGCTCATGAACTTGCTGACACTGACTTCTCTGACACAGGGTGTCACCATCTCCATGACATGACAGTGCTCATGAACTGCTGACACTGACTTCTCTGACAGGGTGTCACATCTCCATGACATGACAGTGCTCATGAACTTGCTGACACTGACTTCTCTGACACAGGGTGTCACCATCTCCATGACATGACAGTGCTCATGAACTTCCTGACACTGACTTCTCTGACACAAACTCCCCACAGCCATGGGCATGGAGAGGACATCCAAACTGAGTTTCACCACAAAAGCAGGGCATGAGGGGCCTCAGAGCTTGAGACTTCTTTTCAATCATGATTGATAAGAATGGCGTAGATGATGCTGTAGAGTGTCATGATGTTCTGAGGTGGGTTTCATAAAACTGTTCTCTGCACTTCCATGATAATGTTCTTGGGTCATCCAAGCCCGAGAGAAACACGCACCTGCAGAGTTGGTGGCGAAAGTCACCTGACTCTGTTTTATTCATGATGTGGATGAACGTCCACTCTTAGTTCCAGCCTTCCTTTGTTAGCCCATAGAACATTACACAGCTCTGGAAAGGACACAACTGGGGTTGAGGAAGGCAACAAATATGTCCTGCTAATGAAATTCGAATCCATGACCTCTTCAACACTAGTTACTGTACCGCAGTGGCTGATCTTTTCTCTGTTTTAGCATATCCATGTCACAGTGGATGTTGTTTTTCACTGTGCAGACTTTGCTCATGTCTGTTTTTGAACCTTTGCATAAAGGAACCGCTTTTCTGAGCAATCCAGACAGAAAGCACCAGGTGTTTTTCCCTATGCATTGCAGTCAAGCGACTCTGGCTATCCATCCTCGGCCACTGCCTGGCTACTCTGGCTATGCGTCCACTGCCAAAGCCCGGCCACTTTGGCAATCCATCCACAGCCAGAACCTGGCCACTCTTGCTATCCATCCACAGCCATAGCCTGGCCACTTTGGCTATCCATCTAAGGCACAGCCTGGGCCACTCGACTATGCGTCCACTGCCACAGCCTGGCCACTCGACTTGGCTGACCACTTTATCTACGTATCTGAGGCCACATCCCGGCCACTTTGGCAATCCATCCTCAGCCAGAACCTGGCCACTCTTGCTATCCACCCACAGTCACAGCCTGGCCACTCTGGCTATCTACCCATGAAAACAGACTCGCCACGCTGTCTATCCGTTCACGGCCACAGCTTGGCCACTCTGGCTATCTATCCATGGCCACAGCCTCGCCACTCTGGCTATCTACCCATGGAAACAGACTCGCCACGTTGTCTATCCGTCCACGGCACAGCTTGGCCACTCTGGCTGTCTATCCATGGCCACAGCCTAGCCACTCTGGCTACCCTACACGGCCACAGCTTAGCCACTCTGGCCATCTAGCCATGGCCACAGACTGTCCACTCTGGCTTTCCGTCCACCGCCATAGCCTGGCCACTCAGGCTATCTATCCACGGCCACAACCTATCCACTCTGGCTATCCATTTATGGCCACAGCCTGGCAACTCTGGTTATCTATCCACGGCCACATCCTGGCCACTCTGGTTATCCATCCACGGCCACATCCTGGCCACTCTGGTTATCCATCCACGGTCACATCCTGGCCACTCTGGTTATCCATCCACGGCCACATCCTGGCCACTCTGATTATCCATCCATGGCCACACCCTGGCCACTCTGGTTATCCATCCACGGCCACAGCCAGGCCACTCTGTCTTTCCGTCCATGGCCACAGCCTGGCCACTCTGGCTATCCGTCCAAGGCCACATCCTGGCCACTCTGTCTTTCCGTCCAAGGCCACAGCCTGGCCACTCTGGATATTCGTCCAAGGCCACAGCCTGGCCACTCTGTCTTTCCGTCCATGGCCACAGCCTGGCCACTCTGGATATCCGTCCAAGGCCACAGCCTGGCCACTTTTGTCTTTCCGTCCATGGCCACAGCCTGGCCACTCTGGATATCCGTCCAAGGCCACAGCCTGGCCACTCTGTCTTTCCGTCCATGGCCACAGCCTGGCCACTCTGGCTATCCGTCCATGGCCACAGCCTGGCCACTCTGGCTATCCGTCCAAGGCCACAGCCTGCCCATGGCTATCCGTCCAAGGCCACAGCCTGGCCACTCTGGCTATGCATTTATGGCCACAGCCTGGCAACTCTGGCTATCCATTCACAGCCACAGGACAACCCCAGCACCGTAAATCCACAGGGATCAGTCAGTGTCAAGTCATCAATAGGTAACTCACCAGAGGAGACACTGCACTGCTGCCGAGTCACTTCAGTGGTGTTCAGCAATGCCTGTTCTGAACCTACATGGCGGCTGTTCTGTTACACTGCATTTACGGGGGTCCAACATTTTTGTGTGTTGTACGTTCAATAAGTATTGTAGACTTACTGGTAACTGTATTTTTTTTCTGTTTTGCTTCGTGTGAATATGTGGAAGCGTTTACGTAAATAAACAGACGTCGAGTGACCTGAAGTGCCTGATGTGTTCTTTTCTTCGCTCTTGTAAAAAAATGCTCATGTGAGTTATGGATTACACACACACACACACACACACACACACACACACACACACACACACACAGACACACACACAGAGAGAGAGAGAGAGAGAGAGAGAGAGAGAGAGAGAGAGAGAGATTAAAAGATTTTAATCCTGTGACCCCTTTTGGGACATGGAGGACGTGAAACAAATCAAACAAATGTAAATGAAACACATCAAACATCCGGAAACTTTCCCGATAATGAACGCATTGAATAAATGTTACACAACTTTACTGTGTTTTTGAAACTTTGCTAAGTTTAGCAACACATTTCTTACCACCACAGAGCAAACGACAATAGTTAAATACGGACTTTATACATATAAATGTTCTCGGTACAAACTGATTTCGAATGTCGTTATATTTGGTGTATTTCATTGCAAAATAAAATTCATCACCAAGGTCATTCTGGTCGCAGTCCCGACAAAAATCGTTCATCGTGAAGTATTTTAAATCGTCTGCCAATTTCTATCATGAGTTTATGATTAGCACAGCAAAATCGAATTAGTGGGTATTTATAAACAACAGGTACCATTCTATACAACTCTGTTTTAAACTTCCTATAAAATAAACACTTATTACTAGATTCTACAGTATCATTCATTGCACGTATGTAAATAATTTCTAATGAATTACGAACGTTTCTACAAAGACTGTGAACTGACGAAAACTTTCTGTCTCCCAAACACTGTCGAATCCCGTTTCTATTAGGATATCCCGTATACACATCAACCAACTAGATGTAAAAAAACACACACACATACACACACACACACACACTCACACGCACGCACACACATTCATGCACGCATGCACTCACACACACACACACACATACACGCACTCACGCACGCACGCACATGCACACATACACACACAAGATTCAAGATTCAAGATTTAATTACACACACACACACACACACGCACGCACACACATTCATGCACGCATGCACTCACACACACACACACATACACGCACTCACACACACACACACACACACACACACACACACACACACACACACACACACACACACACACACACCACACTCACGCACGCACGCACATGCACACACACACACACACACACACACACACACACACACACACACACACACACACACACATATATATATACACACACACACACACACACACACACACACGTGCGCGCCCACACACACGCATACACGCATACATACGCATGCATGTACACGCATGCATGCACCACGCACACACACACACACACGCGCGCGCGCGCGCGCGCGCATGCACGCATGCACACACACACACACACACACACACACACAGAGCACAGAGAGAGAGAGAGAGAGAGAGAGATTTGAGAGAGATTGAGAGATTTGTAAATTGGTGATTCTGAAGACTGTAATCATACACCCTCTTTTTCAGCACCCCTTTCATACTTAGTTTAGAACAATCTATTAGTCTCCTGATTCCAAAAGCCAACAAGATTTGTCATGGCACCTTTAAAATCATGACGTCACCATTTCATGTTCAGACTCATGACACACACATGCATATCTTTACAGTCATACAGAAAACTTTTTGTGTTTTAACTTTGCTGCTATACAAAGGACACTCAGATGTATATAGTTCGCAGCCATTTGGAGGGTGTGTGTGAGTGTGCTCTATCCAGCTCTATTGGAGATGCACAGGTGTGCGGGTCACCGTCACAGGACTGTCTTCCTTCATTTTGCAACTACATTGAGGACACACAATAGGGTTAAAGTAAGGTGAGGGTTAACAGACCACATGTATTTGCACTTTTCAGTCATACTGATGACATGGACGTGTTTTTCATTTGACAATCTTTGGTAAACACTTTTAGGACAAAATGTGTTCTCTGTTACAATCAGCAGCATGTGATGACAAAGAATGATAAGAACTGTATAAATAAGGGTGAACGGTTAACCTGTAAAAGGACTGCATGGTTGTGTATAGGAAGTTTGGTGTTTTGACATAAAATCAACAAAAACGCATACCAGTGCAGGATAACCAGTAAAACGACAATTATGGTTTTAACTCCATACATTTCTCTTCTCTAATGAAACTAACCTTAAACAGAAATACCCTCCCCCACAGCACCTTGTAGCCACTCCCATTCCCACCAAAAGATACGAAAATGTTCCATGCACACTTGAAATCATGGACTGCTTCCCAGCAAATGGTAGTGAGGCTGGCTGATAAAAGCCTACAGGTGGGATATTCCCGTTGCAACAACTACCTTCAGACCAAAACAGCAAAACGTGAAGACAATGCAGCCAAAGTTGGACTGAAGCTGAATGCCAAGAAGTGCAAAGCCATGAAAGCCAACAGCAGGAGTGACGATAAGCTGAAAGTTGGAGGAAGTGAAGTAGAGGAGGTAGAGAGCTTCACATATCTGGGTACAAACGTGACAAAGGACGGTGGGGGCACAGCTGATGTCAAGAAGAGAGTAGCCTTGGCCAGCGCACAGATGAAGCGGCTATCAAACATCTGGCAAGCCAGCGACATAGGCAGAAAGACTAAAGTTTCCCTTATCAAGAGCCTTGTCTTGTCCGTCCTACTCTATGGGATGCGAGACTTGGAAACTGACTAAAGGAGATGAAGAAAAGCTTGACACCTTCCAGACCCAGTGTCTAAGGAGGATTTTCAAGATCCGATGTCAACAACGCGTCTCCAATAAGACAGTTCTTGAGATGGCAGAAGCAGGAAAGACCAGTGAGGAGGTGAGGAGACGGAGGTGGAACTGGATTGGGCACATAATGAGGAAGGAGAGGAAAACGATGACTGTGCTGTGGCCCTTGGTTGGACACCAGAGGGAAGAAGGAAAAGAGGCCGACCGAAAACAACATGGCGGCGAATGGCGGAGAAGGGAGAGAAACGGCGCAGGCTGGAAAACTTGGAGTGTTGTACGCCATGCAGCTGCAGACGAACGAACACAGTGGAGGAGAGACGTCCAAGCCTTGTGTGCCTCCTGGCACAGAGAGATTGAAGGTTAAGGTAAGGTCCTCATTTTAGCTGCAAAGCTGCACAGATAGTCCTCTATGTAAGTATAAGAGATGAACACATGTGTATCAAGACTGACTATGAAATCGGGAGTAATGATTTTACAGATACCACACAATCTTTTTTATATTTGGAATCAAAGAGCTGCGGCTGATAAAGAAACAATTAATTATTCTAAACTAATTATGAAGAGTCCTCAAAACTGGGGTATATGATTCAGTCCTCTAAATCACCAGTTCACAAACATGTGTGTGCGTGCGTGCGTGCGTGCATGTGTGTGTGCATGTGTGTGTGCGTGCGTGTGTGTGTGTATGTGTGTGTGTGTGTGTGTGTGTGTGTGTGTGTGTGTGTGTGGTGTGTGTGTGTGTGTGTGTGTGTCTGTGTGTGTGTGTGTGTGTGTGTGTGTGTGTGTGTGTGTGTGTGTGTCTGTGTATGTGCTAGCGTGCATGCGTTTGTGTGTGTGTGTGTGTGTGTGGTGTTTTTCAGTCTCTTGTTTGAAGTCAGTGCTTTTGCTCATTTGAAATTCCTCTCTCTCTCTCTCTCTCTCTCTCTCTCTCTCTCTCTCTCTCTCTCTCTCTCTCTCTCTCTCTGTCTCTCTCTGTTGATAATATTTCATGACTGCATGCACACGTAACTATGCTAACGTACTCTTCACAGTTCAAAGGAAAAAAACACACCAGGCACTTGAATTTATTTTCGTTCTGTTTATTCACACGAATATTTTCGGGTATTCATACAATAAAGAGCGAAAAAAAAAAAAAGGTTATCCATAAGTATACTCTGATTATTTAGCAAACAGCACAAAAAACCTTGGGGTCTCTACATATAAAGTGGGACAGAGCTAGGACAGGGACAGTAGAAGTGAAGGGGGGGTGTTGATAGTATTACAATGATAAGAACGTTCTGTCTGGATTGCCTTAAAAAAGCAATTCTTTCATGCACTGGAAACTCATCACATTCAACGACTGATTTAAGCAAATTGTGCAAAGGTGAAAAACAAACAAATTCCAGAGAAACGAAGAAAGATACTGAGAAAGAGATTCTAAAACAGAGCAAGTTCCAGCCACTGTGGTACCGTTAGTCGTGTCGAGGAGGACATGGGTTCGAATTTCATCTTTGGCAGATATTTGTTGGTTTTATCCAGTCCTGGTTGGCTCCCATTCAGAGCTGGAGCTGTTTTTTTTAAGTGTTCTGAGGGCTCCAGAAGTAAGACTGAAACTAAGAGTGGACATTCATCCACCTCATGAATATGCCCAAAACAGAGTCCAATCAATTTCATGACCTACTCTGCAGGTGAATGTTTCTCTCGGAACTGGACTTCCCCGGAATATTATAAATGGAAGTGCAGGTTAAACTCCTATTTTGCTCCTAATAGAGCGAAAGGATACTCCCCAGCATCATCTACAGCATTCTTATCAATCATGATTCAAAAGAAGTCTCAAGCTCTGTAGCTCCTCATGCCCTGCTTTTGATGGTGAACTCAGTTTGGATGCCCTCTTCATACCCATGGCTGTGGGGAGTTTGTGTCAGAGAAGTCAGTGTCAGCAAGTTCATGAGCACTGTCATGTCATGGAGATGGTGACACCCTGTGTCAGAGAAGTCAGTGTCAGCAAGTTCATGAACACTGTCATGTCATGGAGATGGTGACACCCTGTGTCAGAGAAGTCAGTGTCAGCAAGTTCATGAACACTGTCATGTCATGGAGATGGTGACACCCTGTGTCAGAGAAGTCAGTGTCAGCAAGTTCATGAGCACTGTCATGTCATGGAGATGGTGACACACTGTGGAGGGGTAGCTCACTCCCACTGGGTCTGAGACTGAAGAAGTATGGATGTCAGTGGCACACTTCATACATGGGGGTTCTGTGTATCTGGATTCAGGACGTATCTTACTGAACACCACCAAAGCGACTCATCATCAGAGCAGTGTCTCCTGTCTTGGGTTGCCTCATGACGACATACGGCGGAGCCAGAAAGACTGAAGTGGGAGTAATGCTACTTAGATGACATGAAAGGTTAGAGAACAAACAAACATTGAAGGACAATGCAGCACGAATATGTTTTTTTTTTTCTTAAGTACTCGTCTGCAGTTTCAGCTTAACAAACAATACAAAAAAGCCGATATCATACAAAATGAATACCTAAACTAATAACAACCATAATAATAACAATAATAATGAGAAGAAGAAAGAAGAAGAAGAAGAAGAAGAGGAGGAGGAGGAGGAGGAGGAGAGGAGGAGGAGGAGGAGGAGGAGGAGGAGGAGAGGAGGAGGAGGAGGGAGAGGAGGAGGTGAAGGAGGAGGAGGAGGAGGAGGAGGAGGAGCAGAAGAAGAAGAAGAAAGAAGAAGAAGAAGAAGAGAGAGCCAAAGGGGAAATAGAAGTCTGTCATTATTTATTTTGTAAAGGTTTACCTACTGCTAACCAAAACCAAGTACGTCACACAAAAAGCATAAAAAATTGAAAAGAAAAAGAAGAAAAGAAAAAAAAAAAAAGAGACGAAGAAGCCATGACAGTGTTCTGGTTACAGATGAACTCTATCATATTGAACACAGCACTCTATAATATCTGAACACCAAAAAGACTGAAGCATGATTGAAAACCAGCAAAAACCCAATAAAAACACAAGACGGAGCAAAAGAAGCTTATTCAATTAACACAAAAATAAAAGAGTGCATTCTGACAACTATATCATTTGGAACTGACAAATATGCAAACAAGCACATAATCTTCCACACAAATTTTTAGTATTGTTAATGCTTTTTTATGTCTGATATTTATGACGCTCAAAGAAGATATATCTATCGAAATTAAAAAAAAATTCTTTATTCCAATGTTCCACACAGATTTTTAGTATTGTTAATGCTTTTTTATATGTTGATATTTGTGACACTCAAAACAGATATATCTACCGAAAATTAAGAAATTATCTATTCCTTCGAACTGGATAACTACATCGAATATACAGTATACGAAGCACATAAATAGAGCAACATTACTCCTAGATTCTATGCACACTAGGAATCCAGTATATATGATAACAAGAAAAAGTAACAGAGAAGAGAAAGGGATTGAGAGTCTGTATCATAATCACTACTCTTCATCGCATTCCGCT
>JADBJO010003720.1:212288-231912 GCA_016801955.1 Conus betulinus
GGGGTGCGGGAGGTAGGGGCTAATAAGGGAGGTGGCGTGAGGGCTTGAGGGGACGGGGTTTTTGATGACGTCACCTGTTTTTTCTCTCCTATGACTATAATGCATGCAACAGATTCAGTGTTATGAAGGCAAGTATATAAGGTATTCTCCCAGTAAGGGAGCTTACCCTAGCAAGAGCATTCCCAGTCCTGCGTGGGAAAGGGTTGCTCTCCTTCCCTGACTAGCCCTCAAGAGGTGGTTTAGCTGCTAGTTTTTTCGGATGAGAATATGAATTAAGGTCCCAAGTGCCACCGACACTTACCACACGTGAAAGGGTCCACGGTAATACCAAAGTTCTCCAGGCAGAAATATTCTGATCGGTCAACAGAAACGTTCGCAGCGACAGTGGGGAGAGAAAGTAGCTGGCTCTGTACCGTGGTTACGTTCTCCTACCAGACAGTGTGACTTCCCTTTCACACAATTTAACAGATTGCACACCAAGAATTGATACGCCAAGGCCTTGTTTAAGGTGTCGAGTATTTGTAGTTTGGCAGAAATAGGTTACTTGGGGAATTTTTGTTGTGTCTGAAAGTTGATTCTCCTCGTTTTCTTTCATTTGGCCATCAAGAGACAAGCCAGGGGGTTCCAAGCAGATACATTAAAATACAAAGGAAGGGGACTATTTAGGGAATACCAGCTGGCACAAAGATAAGGTCATGGGTGAGTGCAAAGGCCTGAAATGTGATGTCAGCCAAGGGGAAGGTCATGCATTTGAAGATTGTGACTGATGTCATTGGTGGAAATCCCCCCTCCCCAAAACAGGTGAAAGTTTGGCAGGTAGCTGATCTTTTGATCAATCATCAGTTTATATGAAATGCAGGCTCAATTCTATTCTAGGCCTCAAAATGCTTTATATGGATTATAGGGCAATTTGGTGTAAAATCCTAATTGTGGCATGTGGCCACAAGGTGGTATCAACTGACTGCGACCTGAGGCGAGTTTCACAGAAGAGATCTCACATTGTGTCCGGCTTATCCGTGCGGCGAGGAATCTTTCAAGCGAGAGGAGACAAGAGACAGGCGAAAAACACGCTGACAATGTTGTGACTTCTACTTCTTGAAACTCTCCTCGTTGCTAGAGAGCGATTTGATCGTTTAATGTACCAATCAGAAAACTTTACTACTTTTCGTGCACCAATGACAGGACGTAAAACCTGTCGGCCATTTCACCTCGTATGCGAGAGAGCCCCAAAACAGTCCAGCACACTGTCGCCTTTTCCTAGCCCCGCTCACTGCTACAGTGTGTTGTGAAACACACTCACACTGGCAGGCAAGCGCAAACTGTCGCCATCTCGCCTCTATCTGTGCAACAGACACCTGTTTGCCGAGCGGCAGAGTTGTCTGTCTTGTTGATGACAAATTGCCTGTGCCCTCTCTGCACTGTAAGCTGTACAGCTGCATTGTATCTTGCTTTGTAAACTACACTGTAAGGAGCCCTGTTAGCTGCCTTATAAGCTTTACTGTAAGCTGCACTGTATGCCGCACTGTATGCCACACTGTAAGATGCACCATAAGCTGCAATGCAGCCTCACTGCAAACTATACCATAAGCTGTATTGTGTTTGCATTTTGCAGCTCAAGTAAGAACTTTAAGATATGTAGTTTGCAGTCGCAGAAAGGAGTTTGTCCATGCGCTCTTTCTAGCTGTTCTAGAGATGCATGCTTGTATACCTTTCACAGTCAGAGGTCTGCATGTATTTGCATTTTGCAGCTATACTGAAGACACACATAGCAGCTATATTGAGGACACACATAGCAGCTATATTGAGGACACACACAGCAGCTATACTGAGACACACATAGCAGCTATATTGAGGACACACACAGCAGCTATATTGAGGACACACATAGCAGCTATATTGAGGACACACGTAGCACCTATATTGAGGACACACGTAGCACCTATATTGAGGACGCACGTAGCAGCTATATTGAGGACACGCACAGGAGCTATATTGAGGACACACATAGCAGCTATATTGAGGACACATGTAACACCTATACTGAGGCCGCACGTAGCAGCTATATTGAGGACACACATAGCAGCTATATTGAGGACACACATAGCAGCCATATTGAGAACGCACGTTGCAGCTATATTGAGGACACACATAGCAGCTATATTGAGGACACACGTAGTAGCCATATTGAGAACGCACGTAGCAGCCATGTTGAGGATGCATGTAGCAGCTATATTGAGGATGCACGTATCAGCTATATTGAGGACACACATAGAAGCTATATTGAGGACACACATAGCAGCTATATTGAGGACGCACGTAGCAGCTATATTGAGGACACACAGAGTAGGATTCAGATAAAGGTTAGTATTAGAAGACCGTTTGTATTCGTATTTTGCACCCATACTAATGGCATGTTTGTGTGTCTAATCGAAAACTCTTGGACAAACATTTTGAGAACAAAGTCTGTTTTCAGTTTTTGATTGGCAGGCATGGTAATGATATAAGAATAATCAGAACTGTATGAATAAGATGAATATTTGACCTGTTGAGCATGCGCATGTTTGTGCAACAGGAATTTTAATATTTTCCAAATCCCAAATGAACATTGCAATGTGATCATAAAACAGAAAGGAGATGGGATGGGGCTGGACAGTAATGGGCACGTGGTCATTCTAGTTGTAACCCAGGTTAGTTTTGCTGGGGGAGGATCAGGTGCAAGGAGGACTAGGTGCCAGGAAGAGCAGATCAGGATTGGCAGTTCCCTGACCATGTTCACCAGGGAGAAGTCAAAAAGTCAGGTGCTAAACTCATCAATCCCCTTATGAGCATCATAAGGATTTAATGAACTCATACGTTCGAGATGGGGTGGGTGGGAAAGCACGGGGAGGCACCATGTGAGCGCGCGCGCGCGCGCGCGCGCGTGGTGTGTGTGTGTGTGTGTGTGTGTGTGGTGTGTGTGTGTGTGTATGCGTGCACGCGTGCGCACTAGTGTGTGTGTGTGGGGGGGGGGGGGGGGGGCGTGCGTGCGTGCGTGCGTGCGTGCGTGCGTGGTGTGTGTGTGTGTGTGTGTGTGTGTGTGTTGTGTGTGGGTGTGTGTGTGTGTGTGTGTACATACATACCTGCACATGAGCATTCTCTACAAGATCAAAGAAAAGAACACATCAGGCACTTCAGTTCACTCGACGTCTGTTTATTTACGTGAACACTTCCAAGTATTCAGACAAAGCAAAGCAAACAGAAAATAAAGTTATCAATAAGTAGTCAATGATTATTGAACGTACAATACAAACATGTTGAAGCCCCCTATAAATACAGTGTGACAGAACAGCCGCCATAGCGAAGTGGTTAGCGTTACAGTATCTCAGCTGAGAGGCTGTGGGTTCGATTCCAATCACATACATTCATTTATGAAATTTACAGCCCCAGCTGGCTCCTACCCAGAGTTGAATTTGCTATGGGCTCAGCTGGGGAAGACCGGAACCACACAGACGAGAATCATGAATACCATGGAAGCGTGTCCGAGAGTCATTCAAATTTCCTGACCAACATCGCAGATGGCCATATCTCTCGAGGCTGGTTGATGCTGGGGTGTCTTTTCATCTATTAACATAAAAAGTGTCAATTTCTGAGGCCCTTCATGCCTAATCTCATGATGACCAAAGTTTCGGTTCCTCTCCATGTCTCTGTCCTTGGTGAGGTTCTGTCGGGGTCACTGGTATTGGTGAGGTTCTGTCAGGGTCACTGAAATTGGTGAGTTCATGGGGACTATCATTGATCGGACGTGATAGCGCCCTTTGGAAAGAGAGCTCATTCATGCTCAGCTAAGTAATTATGGTTGCATGTAAGGGGCTTAGCAGATGGTCTTCTGCGTGCATACGATCAGGCACAACAGAACGCCACTGAAGTGACTGGGAAGCAGTGCAGTGTCTCCTCTGGTGGGTTGCCTCTTAATGACTTGACACTGACTGCTCCTTGGGGATTGCCAGTGTTGGGGGCATGGCATAGAAGCCAGGCTGTGGCCATGGATGGATAGCCAGAGTGGCCAGCCTGTGCCATGGATGGATAGCCACAGTGGTCAGGCTGTAGCTGTGGATGGATAGCCAGAGTGGCCAGCCTGTGGCCGTAGATAGATAGCCACGGTGGCCAGGCTGTGGCCATGGATAGATAGCCAGAGTGGCCAGCCTGTGGCCATAGACGGATAGCCATAGTGGCCAGGCTGTGGCCGTGGATGGATAGCTAGAGTGGCCAGGCTGTGGCCATGGATGGATAGTCAGAGTGGCCAGGCTGTGGCCATGGATGATAGCTAGCCAGAGTGGCCAGGCTGTGGCCATGGATGGATAGCCAGAGTGACCAGGCTGTGGCCATGGATGGATAGCCAGAGTGGCCAGGCTGTGGGGCATGGATGGATAGCCAGAGTGGCCAGGCTGTGGCCATGGATGGATAGCTAGAGTGGCCAGGCTGTGGCTGTGGATGGAGAGCCAGATTTTGAGTGGCTTGACTGAGATGCCACTGGAGTCGCATGGGAAAAAAAACCCAGTGTCTTCTGTCCGCAATGCTTAATTTAACAAACAGCTCTGTTATGCACAGGCAGCTCCACAGCTCAACAACTGATGTAAACACAAGTCTGCAAGAGGTTAAAAAGAAACAAACACCTCGAATGTGAGATGGACAAGCAAAAACAGAGCAAAGATCAGCCACAGTGGTACAGTAACTAGTGTCAGTGAGACCATGGCTTCGAACTTCATCATCAGCAGATAGTTGTTGGATTCCTCAACCCCCGTTGGTTCCTATCCAGAACTGCTGAGTGTTCTGTGGGCTCACAACGGAAGGCTGAAACTAAGAGTGGACAATCATCCACCCCTGAATATGTTTAAAACAGTCAGATAATTTCCATGAACAACTCTGCAGGTGTGTATTTCTCTTGGGCTTGGATGACCCCAGGACATTATGAAAGAAAGTGCAGAGAAACAGTTTTACTAAACCACGTCAGAGCGAAATGACACTTCAAAACATCATCTACAGCATTCTTTCTATCATGATTCAAAAGAAGTCTCAAGCTCTGTGGCCCCTCATGCCCTGCGTTTGTGGTGAACTCAGTTTGGATGTCTCTCTCCATGCCCATGGCTGTGGGGAGTTTGTATCAGAGAAGTCAGTGTCAGCCAGTTCATGAGCACTGTCATGTCATGGAGATGGCGACACCCTGTGTCAGAGAAGTCAGTGTCAGCAAGTTCTGATAGTGTCTGTCATGTGTCATGGAGATGGTGACATCCGTGTCAGAGAAGTCAGTGTCAGCAAGTTCATGAGCACTGTCATGTCATGGAGATGGTGACAACCCTGTGTCAGAGAAGTCAGTGTCAGCAAGTTCATGAGCACTGTCATGTCATGGAGATGGTGACACTCTGTGTCAGAGAATCAGTGTCAGCAAGTTCATGAGCACTGTCATGTCATGGAGATGGTGACACACTGTGTAAGAGAAGTCAGTGTCAGCAAGTTCATGAGCACTGTCATGTCATGGAGATGGTGACACCCTGTGTCAGATAAGTCAGTGTCAGCAGTTCATGAACATTGTCATGTCATGGAGATGGTGACACACTGTGTCAGAGAAGGATTGAAGTGAAAGTAATGCTACTTAGATGGCATGAAGGGGAAGAGAACAAACAAACATTGAAGGACAATGCAGCACGAATATCGTTTTTTTTTTCCTTTAAGTACTCGTCTGCAGTTTCAGCTTAAGAAACAATACAAAAAGCCGATGTGATACAAAATGAATACCCAAACTAATAGCAACCATGATAATAACATAATAATGGGAAGAAGAAGAAGAAGAAGAAGAAGAAGAAGAAGAAGAAGAAGAAGATGATGATGATGATGATGATGATGATGATGATGATGATGATGATGGTGAAGAAGAAGAAGAAGAAGAAGAAGAAGAAGAAGAAGAAGAAGAAGAGAAGGAGAAGAAGAAGAAGAAGACGAAGAAGAAGAAGAAGAAGGAGAAGAAAAAGAAGAAAAGAAGAAAAAGAAGGAGGAGGAGGAGAGGCGAGGAGAGAAGGAAGAGGAGAAGAAGAAGAAGAAGAAGAAGAAGAAGAAAAGAAGACTAAAGAAGAAGAAGAAGAGCCAAAGGGGAAATCGAAGTCTGTCATTATTTATATGTAAAGTTTACCTACTGCATACCAAAACCCAGTATTCACCCACAAAAAACATTAAAAAATTTTAAAAGAAAAAAGAAAAGAGAAAAAAGAGAGACGAAGAAGCCATGACAGTATTCTGGTTACAGAAGAACTCTATCATATTGAACACAGCACTCTGTAATATCTGAACACCAAACAGACTGAAGCATGATTGAAAACCAGCAAAAACCCAATAAAACACAAGACGGAGCAAAGAAGCTTAATCAATAAACAAAAAAATAAAGAGTGGCATTTTCACAACTGTATTATTATTTGGAACTGACAAATATACAAACAAGCACATAACCAATGTTCCACACATATTTTTAGTATTGTTAATGCTTTTTTATTTCTGATATTTATGACGCTCAAAGAAGATATATCTATCGAAAGTTAAAAACAATCTTTTTTTCAATGTTCCACACAGATTTTTAGTATTGTTAATGCCTTTTTATGTCTGATATTTGTGACACTCAAAAAAGATATATCTACCGAAAATCAAGAAATTATGTATTCCTTCTAACTGGATAACTACATCGAATATGCAGTATACGAAGCACATATACAGAGCAACATTACTCCTAGATTCTATATACACTATGAATCCAGCATATATGATAACAAGTAAAAAAGTAAAGAGAAGAGAACGGGATTGCGAGTCTGTATCATAATCACTAGCCTTCATCGTTCCGCTCACCAACAGAAAAAAGTTCACCGACACAAAGATAAACGTTCGATTTTTAAAACAACATTTGCTTTTCGGGTTCTTTCCAATGGGAACACTATACCTTGGTGCAAGTTTTTAGATTCACTGTGTGAGTTTTAGAGGCAGTTTTTTTTTTTTTCAGCTATGGACTTCAATGTGTGCATGCTTGCAGTGCTGATGTTCGGTCAGCCATGGCTTGGCTGTAACCCAACATGACCATGACCAAACACTGTGGTAATGGCTTCTCCTCAGAGGGATTCTAAGCACCAAGAGTTTTTTTTTTCCAACGATGCCATACTGTTCCTCATACTTCCTTGGGATATGTTTGTTGTTTCATTCAAACACCTGTCATCATTGAAAGCACATTATCAATTACAGATCAGGCAGGCAGAACACTTGTTTTAGTTTTCACCTGAGTATTCATGGTTTTTGGCAACATCAAACTTGATTTTTGAATGGAAAAACACCAAGTAAGCCCTCACCTGTACACACTAGTGATTACACTGGGCATGTCGTGTAAAATCCATCAAGACAGACACACACTCTCCAAAACATCAATACGCTATCGATGGTTGTGCACATGAAAAGTAATCTTAAGTTCATGACCACGTTTCATGATGTACATAAAGAAGACACGCAGTTTCAAGGCTACAATGAGAGCAATGTACATATACATACATACATAACATACATGCATATAGTATATGTATATGCATGTGTGTGTGTGTGGTGTGTGTGTGTGTGTGTGTGTGTGTGTGTGTGTGTGTGTGTGTGTGTGTGTGTGTGTGTGTATGCATGCATATACGCATGTATGCATGTATGATGATGAGTCCAATCCCGCGGACGAAAGGCCTAGGAGGAGGCAATAATAACTGATCTGCCTCGAGAAGAATTACGATGGTTCTCTCATGCAGCTAGTGAAGGGATTTCATACTTATAATATATTAATTTCATGTTCCCAATTTGTTCACCTTTCTACCACCCCTCCCTCCCCACTTTTTTAAAGTTCAAATCTTTGCCAGGTCATTACTATGATATTAGCCCTGCACTTTGTTTTCTCCCACTACTTAATTGTTCAGCATTATATTGTTTGGTCAATCAGTGTGAGATGACATCTCTTAGGAGATCCAAGTAAAGGTTGTTCTGCACAACACTCTTAGCCGCTGACAATGCTTAGGTTATTGAACAGCAGAGCTGACCACTCAGACTGTTCCACATCTTTTGATTTCCCTTGCATCCTTGAGTGAATCCTCAAGCATAGGCTCAAAGATTGTCCCCTGCATTTTGTACTGTTTGCATAATGTTTTTAGGTTTTCAGCAACTTTTTTCCTCTCTATATTTTCAGTTCGTTTCATTTACTACCCATTGCTGGCCGCTTTTGGGGTGCTGTTGGAATTATTTTATAAACCCTTGGTAGTGAGAACACCACAGAATTATGGACTGTGGTGTGTCTCTATTTTGACGCCAAGAGCACAGACACAATCAGCCGTGTCTCCCTGATGAATACGATCTAGCGTACGAGAGGCCAAGTAGCAGGCATTAACAACTGATCTGTTTTCGAGAGGAATTACGATGCTTCTGTCATGCAGCTAGTGAACGTTTTCACATTTATCATATATTTAATTTCATGTTCCCATTTTCTTCACCTTCCATGCCCCCCTCCCCCCTTTTTTTTTTGTTGTTGTTGTAAAGTTCAAATTTTTGCCAGGTCAGTACTATAATGTTGGAAAAATGTTAGTCTGCACTTGTTTTCCTCTATATATTATAAAATGCTGAACAATTAAGTAGTGGGGGAAAACAAGTGCAGGTTAACAATTCTTCCATCATTATAGTGATGACTTGGCAAAGATTTGAAATAGAGAGAATGGAAAAAAAAAATTGAAGATGAATAAATAGGAAAATGTGTATCATAAATATGGAAACCCTTTTCCCTAGCTGCATGAGGAAACTATCGCAATCCCTCTCGAAGGCAGATCTATATGTATCGCCTGCTCCGAGGCCTTTCGTCCGCTGGATATATAGTACATACATGCTTAAATACACATATATTTATATATATATATATATTTCAATACAAAAAAGCCTGCAAAGTACCACAGCAAAACTATTTCAAACAGGCACTGGAGAATAAAGGTTCAAACAAGCTGGTAACCTTTTCCCACAAGAGGACATCTAACATTCAAGCTTTTGCCGCAAAGGCTTCCCCAGGAATACAAAACTTCCCAACAAAACAGTCCCATGTCGTCAACACAATTTTTCATCACCAGTTTCAGGAAACACTGGTTCAGCATATGCAGAACAAATGCGCGAGAGCACACACACGCACGCGCGTCTCAGCTGTGCTCTGCTTTTGTTGCATAGGTATCATACCCAAAATAAAAAAAAAAAAGGTGGAGGGAGGAGGGCATGGACGGGGCTCCGCACATTATTAAAAAAAACTGTAGTAAACCCCGAAGAATAAAAATACGAAAAATATAACAACCAACAGTCTTTGGAGTCTTCAGACTTCAATGTATTTTCAACATATTTCAACCTATGGATTACACACACACACACACACACACACACACACACACACACACATATATTATATAAGATATATATATATATATATATATAATATTGTTAAAAGCCTAATAAGATTTTAAAAGAGCTCGACCCCTTGGGAAGCAACATCTGTTATTTTAATACTCCATTTAAACATTTGCTTTTAACATATATATATATATATAGTGTGTGTGTGTGTGTGTGTGTGTGTGGTGTGGTGTGTTTGGTGTGTGTGTGTGTGTGTGTGTTTGTGTGTGTGTGTGCGTGTGTGAAGTTACGTCCAGATATCTGTAATTTCCAGAGAGGCAAAGGGACAACAGCAAATCAGTCCAGGTTCTAGCACATAACTTTAAGAGACGCTGGCATCCAAGGGAAAGGGGGCAGGCAACAGCGAGTGCGCTCTGTTGGTTTGATGGTTCCTTCAAAGGAAGCTAGCAGGACCAGCAAACCATAGCTGTTTCACTCTGTTTAAAGCTCATCAGGCTCACCATGGATCCTGGTTACCTGCTCTGAAAAGCATTTCCCTATAAACAAACAAACAAACTAACAAAAACTCTCCATCATCGAGTGGATCCTCCTGCATATATGAAACGTGTCTGATTAAAACAAAACAAAAACAGTCAAGAGCACTCAGTGAAGGGAAAAATAATCAAATCAATGAATCAACCAACCAATCAATCACCTAAGCATCCACTGAATTAAGATGGAGTACCAGAACATGATCAGTTATTCAATAAATCAATCAATCAACCAATTAATCAAACAATCAATCCATTAAATTAATCCATTAAAATGATATAGTATAAAACAAATAATCAATCAATCAAACAAACAAATCCATCAAATTATCTGTTATAATCCCAGAAATAAACGGATCAATAATGTACACACAATCAATCTCATTACGTTCACCTGCGCATAAATTCAGCTTTCTATGGTTCAGTGACAGCAACCAATAGTGTAGTGTCGTCATTCTCAGTGTCCCTGTCATCCCTGGTGTCCTCTCCTGCTTGTGAATCAAAGCCCCCACAGTTCATTCACAGCAACTGCAGAGTAGAGCTGTCATTCTCAGTGTCGTTTCCTGCACGTGAATTAAAAAGCCCTCACAGCAAACAACCACAATGTACTGCTGTCATTCCAGTGTTCCTTCCCTTCTTTATAGAGTGGTTACGTGTTGACCTGATAACTCACGCGCAAAGCCAGAAATAACATCACCACTGTCAGGATGAAGAATCCACTCCTGTTCTGTGAAGACACTTCAGCTGATGGAGATCGTCCTTGTTTTTTCTTTGTGGGGCTCTGTTTGTTCATTTCGCTAACGCGGTGGTGTCGGTGAAGCAACATTTGGTTTTGATTTATTGGGGCGAGGGTGGTAGTGCTGATTGGTCATGTCAATGGAGCAATAGTTCCCGACCGAAATGTGTGCATTCGGGATCTTAGTGGGTCCGGGCCCTGCCACGGAAATCAACAGCAGTCGACACGCGACTCGCATGTCGTGTAGCGCATAGTGGCTCAAATGGTAGAAAGTCCTTTGCGTCCACTCAAGTCTCTTAAGGCCTATCCGGACTCGCGCCCAGGCAAAGACCGTTCCGATTTTAACTCACAAAGAGCACCAAGGGCCTGGGAAAACGCATGACGACTGCCGCACAGGCCATTAATTTCATGTGTGGGGGATAGCGAGGCTAGCGCTAGAATAACCTTTGCCAGTTTACCTCGTGAAGCGACTTCAACAACTAGCTGCCGCCCCGCCATTTCCATAATTTTTTGTTTGTACCAAGGTTCCTGTCACACGTTGTCACTCAGTGCACGCCTTGAGGTCGATGCACCCTCACGGCAGCCTATCTCACTATCGAGCCCATTTAGCAAGCAACTACGCACCCTGCCCCTGGAACTCGTTCTCATAAACCACATTCGGAACTAAAACTCCAGCGTCATCTGGACCATGCAACGAACAGGTACGCCACATTTACACCCCAAACCACTAACTCCAACACCACGCGAACATACAAGCGCTGAGCGGACGAAAGAGCGCAACGCTAGACCGGAAGCCAGGGACCGAGAAGAACCCGCCACGCAAGGCCCCTCAGGCGCTCTACGCGCGCTCCTCACCCCGAAAAGATAGATGCATGCGCTATCCTACGAGTTACTTTTAGCCTTTACCTCTCGGGTCGCCGCGCCTGTCTTTTTCCTTTTTAGTTTCCTATCAGTACTATCAACTTGCATTTTTCTTGATTCCCTGTCATTGTTTATTTCATCTCGTCAACCTGTGACAGCTTCAATGGCCTATTTGGTTAACTGTGAGTAAATCGGCACATTGTTGCCTGGAGAGCGTGGGCCTCTGAATTTATGTTGGATTCAAGGACCTGTCTCCCTTTGAGACCATTGGTCAAAATCACGTGTAGACTGCCTTGGGTGAACTGTCAGTGGAAGGGAACAGGAAACATCCGATAATGAACAAGGTGTTACCTCTTGCTCCATTGCTGAAATAAATACACGCCATAACTCTAAAAAATGTTCTTCCGACACCAAATCGTCTAGCAGAAATGAAAAACACAGAGCACACAGAACAAACAGGCGGGAGGCATACCCCAACTCGTGACCATAAACGTGTGAGCAGAGTCCACTGTTTTCTGTGTGGATGGAGTTCAAGGAGAGGTCAGAACCAGCTGTCATTCACCTCAGTGAACGATCTCCATCAGCTGAAGTGTCTTCACAGAACAGGAGTTGGATTCTTCATCCTGACAGTGGTGATGTTATTTCTGGCTTTGCGCGTGAGTTATCAGGTCAACACGTAACCACTCTATAAAGAAGGGAAGGAACACTGAGAATGACAGCAGTACATTGTGGTTGGTTGCTGTGAGGGCTTTAATTCACGTGCAGGAAACGACACTGAGAATGACAGCTCTACTCTGCAGTTGCTGTGAATGAACTGTGGGGGCTTTGATTCACAAGCAGGAGAGGACACCCAGGGATGACAGGGACACTGAGAATGACGACACTACACTATTGGTTGCTGTCACTGAACCATAGAAAGCCTGAATTTATGCGCAGGTGAACGTAATGAGATTGATTGTGTGTACATTATTGATCCGTTTATTTCTGGGATTATAACAGATAATTGATGGATTTGTTTGTTTGATTGATTGATTATTTGTTTTATACTATATCATTTAATGGATTAATTTAATGGATTGATTGTTTGATTAATTGGTTGATTGATTGATTTATTGAATAAACTGATCATGTTCTGGTACTCCATCTTAATTCAGTGGATTGCTTAGGTGATTGATTGGTTGGTTGATTCATTGATTTGATTATTTTTCCCTTCACTGAGTGCTCTTGACTGTTTTGTTTTGTTTTTAATCAGACACGTTTCATATATGCAGGAGGATCCACTCGATGATGGAGAGTTTTTGTTAGTTTGTTTGTTTGTTTATAGGGAAATGCTTTTCAGAGCAGGTAACCAGGATCCATTGGTGAGCCTGATGAGCTTTAAACAGAGTGAAACAGCTATGGTTTGCTGGTCCTGCTAGCTTCCCTTTGAAGGAACCATCAAACCAACAGAGCGCACTCGCTGTTGCCTGCCCCCTTTCCCTTGGATGCCAGCGTCTCTTAAAGTTATGTGCTAGAACCTGGACTGATTTGCTGTTTGTCCCTTTGCCTCTCTGGAAATTACAGATATCTGGACGTAAACTTCACACACGCACACACACACACACAAACACACACACACACACACACACGCAAACACACACACACACACACACACACACACACACACACACACATATATATATATATATATATATATGTTAAAAGCAAATGTTTAAATGGAGTATTAAAATAACAGATGTTGCTTCCCAAGGGGTCGAGCTCTTTTAAAATCTTATTAGGCTTTTTTAACAATATTATATATATATATATATATATATATATATATATATATGTGTGTGTGTGTGTGTGTGTGTGTGTGTGTGTGTGTAATCCATAGGTTGAAATATGTTGAAAATACATTGAAGTCTGAAGACTCCAAAGACTGTTGGTTGTTATATTTTTTCTTATTTTTATTCTTCGGTGTTTACTACAGTTTTTTTTAATAATGTGCGGAGCCCCGTCCATGCCTTCCTCCCTCCACCTTTTTTTTTTTTATTTGGGTATGATACCTATGCAACAAAAGCAGAGCACAGCTGAGACGCGCGTGCGTGTGTGTGCTCTCGCGCATTTGTTCTTGCATATGCTGAACCAGTGTTTCCTGAAACTGGTGATGAAAAATTGTGTTGACGACATGGGACTGTTTTTGTTGGGAAGTTTTGTATTCCTGGGGAAGCCTTTGCGGCAAAAGCTTGAATGTTAGATGTCCTCTTGTGGAAAAGGTTACCAGCTTGTTTGAACCTTTATTCTCCAGTGCCTGTTTGAAATAGTTTTGCTGTGGTACTTTGCAGGCTTTTTTGTATTGAAATTATATATCTATATATAAATATATGTGTATTTAAGCATGTATGTACCTATATATCCAGCGGACGAAAGGCCTCGGAGCAGGCGATACATATAGATCTGCCTTCGAGAGGGATTGCGATAGTTTCCTCATGCAGCTAGGGAAAGGGTTTCCATATTTATGATACATATTTTCCTATTTATTTCATCTTCAATTTTTTTTTTTTCCATTCTCTCTCTCTATTTCAAATCTTTGCCAAGTCATCACTATAATGATGGAAGAATTGTTTAACCTGCACTTGTTTTCCCCCCACTACTTAATTGTTCAGCATTTTATATATATATAGGGAAAACAAGTGCAGACTAACATTTTTCCAACATTATAGTACTGACCTGGCAAAAATTTGAACTTTACAACAACAAACAAAAAAAGGGGGGAGGGGGGCATGGAAGGTGAAGAAAATGGGAACATGAAATTAAATATATGATAAATGTGAAAACGTTCACTAGCTGCATGACAGAAGCATCGTAATTCCTCTCGAAAACAGATCAGTTGTTAATGCCTGCTACTTGGCCTCTCGTACGCTAGATCGTATTCATCAGGGAGACACGGCTGATTGTGTCTGTGCTCTTGGCGTCAAATAGAGACACACCACAGTCCATAATTCTGTGGTGTTCTCACTACCAAGGGTTTTATAAAATAATTCCAACAGCACCCCCCAAAGCGGCCAGCAATGGGTAGTAAATGAAACGAACTGAAAATATAGAGAGGAAAAAAGTTGCTGAAAACCTAAAAACATTATGCAAACAGTACAAAATGCAGGGGACAATCTTTGAGCCTATGCTTGAGGATTCACTCAAGGATGCAAGGGAAATCAAAAGATGTGGAACAGTCTGAGTGGTCAGCTCTGCTGTTCAATAACCTAAGCATTGTCAGCGGCTAAGAGTTGTGCAGAACAACCCTTTACTTGGATCTCCTAAGAGATGTAATCTCACACTGATTGACCAACAATATAATGCTGAACAATTAAGTAGTGGGAGAAAACAAGTGCAGGCTAATATCATAGTAATGACCTGGCAAAGATTTGAACTTTAAAAAAGTGGGGAGGGAGGGGGTGTAGAGGTGAACAAATTGGGAACATGAAATTAAATATATTATAAGTATGAAATCCCTTCACTAGCTGCATGAGAGAACCATCGTAATTCTTCTCGAAGGCAGATCAGTTATTATTGCCTCCTCCTAGGCCTTTCGTCCGCGGGATGGACTCATCATCATACATGCATACATGCGTATATGCATGCATACACACACACACACACACACACACACACACACACACACACACACACACACACACACCACACACACACACACACACACATGCATATACATATACTATATGCATGTATGTTATGTATGTATGTATATGTACATTGCTCTCATTGTAGCCTTGAAACTGCGTGTCTTCTTTATGTACATCATGAAACGTGGTCATGAACTTAAGATTACTTTTTCATGTGCACAACCATCGATAGCGTATTGATGTTTTGAGAGTGTGTGTCTGTCTTGATGGATTTTACACGACATGCCCAGTGTAATCACTAGTGTGTACAGGTGAGGGCTTACTTGGTGTTTTTCCATTCAAAAATCAAGTTTGATGTTGCCAAAACATGAATACTCAGGTGAAAACTAAAACCAAGTGTTCTGCCTGATCTGTAATTGATAATGTGCTTTCAATGATGACAGGTGTTTGAATGAAACAACAAACATATCCCAAGGAAGTATGAGGAACAGTATGGCATCGTTGGAAAAAAACTCTTGGTGCTTAGAATCCCTCTGAGGAGAAGCCATTACCACAGTGTTGGTCATGGTCATGTTGGTTACAGCCAAGCCATGGCTGACCGAACATCAGCACTGCAAGCATGCACACATTGAAGTCCATAGCTGAAAAAAAAACTGCCTCTAAAACTCAACACAGTGAATCTAAAAACTTGCACCAAGGTATAGTGTTCCCATTTGGAAAGAACCCGAAAAGCAAATGTTGTTTTAAAAATCGAACGTTTATCTTTGTGTCGGTGAACTTTTTTCTGTTGGTGAGCGCGGAACGATGAAGGCTAGTGATTATGATACAGACTCGCAATCCCGTTCTCTTCTCTTTTACTTTTACTTGTTATCATATATGCTGGATTCATAGTGTATATAGAATCTAGGAGTAATGTTGCTCTGTATATGTGCTCGTATACTGCATATTCGATGTAGTTATCCAGTTAGAAGGAATACATAATTTCTTGATTTTCGGTAGATATATCTTTTTTGAGTGTCACAAATATCAGACACATAAAAAGGCATTAACAATACTAAAAATCTGTGTGGAACATTTGAAAAAAGAATTGTTTTTTAACTTTCGATAGATATATCTTCTTTGAGCGTCATAAATATCAGAAATAAAAAAGCATTAACAATACTAAAAATATGTGTGGAACATTGTTATGTGCTTGTTTGTATATTTGTCAGTTTCCAATAATACAGTTTGTGAAAATGCACTCTTTTATTTTTTTTGTTTATTGATTAAGCTTCTTTTGCTCCGTCTTGTGTTTTTATTGGTTTTTTTGCTGGTTTTCAATCATGCTTCAGTCTGTTTGGTGTTCAGATATTACAGAGTGCTGTGTTCAATATGATAGAGTTCTTCTGTAACCAGAATACTGTCATGGCTTCTTCGTCTCTCTTTTTTTTTCTCTTTTCTTTTTTCTTTTAAATTTTTTTAATGTTTTTTGTGTTAAATAATGACAGACTTCTATTCCCCCTTGGCTCTTCTCTTCTTCTTCCCTTCTCTCTTTTCTTCTTCTCTTCTTCTCTTCTTCTTCTTCTCCTCTTCTTCTCGCCTCTCCTCCTTCTCCTCGCCTTTACTCCTCCCTCCCTCCTCCTCCTTTCTTTTTCTTCTCTTCTTCTTTTTCTTCTTCTCTTTTTTATTCTTCTTCTTCTTCTTCTTC
The DNA here is from genome assembly GCA_016801955.1 of Conus betulinus. Classification (NCBI taxonomy): domain Eukaryota; kingdom Metazoa; phylum Mollusca; class Gastropoda; order Neogastropoda; family Conidae; genus Conus; species Conus betulinus. Next base: position 229,137 of record JADBJO010003720.1, read on the forward strand.
TTCTTCTTCTTCTTCTTCTTTCTTCTTCTTCTTCTTCTTCTTCTATTCTTTCTTCTTCTTTTCTTCTTCTCTTCATCATCATCAGTCGCTCATCATCATCATCATCATCATCATCATCATCATCATATTCTTCTTCTTCTTCTTCTTCTTTTCTTCTTCTTCTTCTTCTTCTTCTTCTTCCCATTATTACTGTTATTATCATGGTTGCTATTAGTTTGGGTATTCATTTTGTATCACATCGGCTTTTTTGTATTGTTGTCTTAAGCTGACAACTGCAGACGAGTACTTAAAGGAAAAAAAAAAACGATATTCGTGCTGCATTGTCCTTCAATTTTGTTTGTTCTCTTCCCCTTCATGCCATCTAGTAGCATTACTTTCACTTCAATCCTTCTCTGACACCAGTGTGTCACCATCTCCATGACATGACAATGTTCATGAACTTGCTGACACTGACTTATCTGACACAGGGTGTCACCATCATCCAGACATGACAGTGCTCATGAACTTGCTGACACTGACTTCTCTACACAGGTGTGTCACCCATCTCCATGGACATGACAGTGCTCATGAACTTGCTGACACTGACTTCTCTGACACAGAGTGTCACCATCTCCATGACATGACAAGTGCTCATGAACTTGCTGACACTGACTTCTCTGACACAGGGTGTCACCTCTCCATGACATGACAGTGCTCATGAACTTGCTGACACTGACTTCTCTGACACAGGATGTCACCATCTCCATGACATGACACTACTCATGAAACTTGCTGACACTGACTTCTCTGACACAGGGTGTCGCCATCTCCATGACATGACAGGTGCTCATGAACTGGCTGACACTGACTTCTCTGATACAACGGGTAAAACTCCCCACAGCCATGGGGCATGGAGAGGACATCCAAACTGAGTTCACCACAAAACGCAGGGCATGAGGGGCCACAGAGCTTGAGACTTCTTTTGAATCATGATAGAAAGAATGCTGTAGATGATGTTTTGAAGTGTCATTTCGCTCTGACGTGGTTTAGTAAAAACTGTTCTCTGCACTTTCTTTCATAATGTCTGGGGGTCATCCAAGCCCAAGAGAAATACACACCTGCAGAGTTTGTTCATGGAAATTATCTGACTGTTTTAAACATATTCATGGGGTGGGATGATTGTCCACTCTTAGTTTCAGCCTTCCGTTGTGAGCCCACAGAACACTCAGCAGTTCTGGATAGGAACCACCTCGGGGTTGAGGAATCCAACAAACTATCTGCTGATGATGAAGTTCGAAGCCATGGTCTCACTGACACTAGTTTACTGTACCACTGTGGCTGATCTTTTGCTCTGTTTTTTTGCTTGTCCATCTCACATTCGAGGTTGTTTGTGTTTTATTTTTAACCTCTTGCAGACTGGGTTGTTTACATCAGTTGTTGAGCTGTGGAGCTGCCTGTGCATAACAGAGCTGTTTGTTAAAATAAGCATTGCGGACAGAAGACCACTGGGTTTTTTTTCCCATGCGACTCCAGTGGCATCTCAGTCAAGCCACTCAATCTGGCTCTCCATCCACAGCCACAGCCTGGCCCACTCTAGCTATCCATCCATGGCCACAGCCTGGCCACTCTAGCTATCCATCCATGCCCACAGCCTGGCCACTCTGGCTATCCATCCATGGCCACAGCCTGGTCACTCTGGCTATCCATCCATGGCCACAGCCTGGCCACTCTGGCTATCCATCCATGGCCACAGCCTGGCCACTCTGACTATCCATCCATGGCCACAGCCTGGCCACTCTAGCTATCCATCCACGGCCACAGCCTGGCCACTCTGGCTATCCGTCTATGGCCAGGCTGGCCACTCTGGCTATCTATCCATGGCCACAGCCTGGCCACCGTGGCTATCTATCTACGGCCACAGGCTGGCCACTCTGGCTATCCATCCAATCCAGCTACAGCCTGACCCACTGTGGCTATCCATCCATGGCCACAGGCTGGCCACTCTGGCTATCCATCCATGGCCCCAGCCTGGCTTCTATTGCCATGCCCCCAACACTGGCAATCCCCAAGGAGCAGTCAGTGTCAAGTCATTAAGAGGCAACCCACCAGAGGAGGGACACTGCACTGCTTCCCAGTCACTTCAGTGGCGTTCTGTTGTGCCTGATCGTATGCACGCAGAAGACCATCTGCTAAGCCCTTAATGCAACCATAATACTTAGCTGAGCATGAATGAGCTCTCTTTCCAAAGGGCGCTATCACGTCCGATCAATGATAAGTCCCCATGAACTCACCAATTTCAGTGACCCTGACAGAACTCACAATACCAGTGACCCCGACAGAACCTCACCAAGGACAGCAGACATGGAGAGGAACCGAAACTTTGGTCATCATGAGATTAGGGGCATGAAGGGCCTCAGAAATTGACACTTTTATGTTATAGATGGAAAAGGACACCCCGCATCAACCAGCCTCGAGAGATATGGCCATCTATCGATGTTGGTCAGAAATTTGAATGACTCTCGGACACGCTTCCATGGTATTCATGATTTCGTCGTGTGGTTCCGGTCTTCCCCCGCTGAGCCCATAGGCAAATTCAACTCTGGGTAAGGAGCCAGCTGGGGCTGTACAATTCATAAATGAATGTACTGTGATTGGAATCGAACCCACACAGCCTCTCAGCTTGAGATACCTGTAACGCTAACCACTTCGCTATGGCGGCTGGCTTTCTGTCACACTGTATTTATAGGGGCTTCAACATGTTTTGTATTGTACGTTCAATAATCATTGACTACTTATT
>JADBJO010003721.1:12500-15000 GCA_016801955.1 Conus betulinus
ACACACACACACACACACACACGCACGCACGCACGCACGCACGCACACGCACGGGCATGTTGTGTCAGAGCATAAAACAAACTCATGTGAACAGCTCTTTGATAATTGATCAGTTATCAACGATCAAAAAACACATGGGTAAGCATTTATATCATGAGGCAGCTAGCATACGGATTTGAAATAAATGAGTATAACAATTTAGTAGTGTCTTAACAATGTGCGTGGCAGAAATCAATTTCATGATGTGAATTAAGTTGAACTGTTCTCTCGTCGTCAGTTTACCGTGAATGATATAACGCATGTGACCTGAGCAATGTGAACATATCTTTTTGTTTTGCTTTGGGACTCGTTTCGACTTTCAAGTATTTAGAACATCATTGTAAGCTAAATGCACATGGTTATGAGGCGTGTTCTTTTATCTTTTAGTATTAAGAACATCAGTATAAGCTAAATGCATACGCTTATGTGGGCGTGTTCTTTCATCTTTTAGTATTTAGGACATCAGTGTGAGCTAAACGCACATGCTTACGTGGGCGTGTGTTTTTTTTTTTTTATCTGTATGCTGAGATCGACGCGCATTCTTTTTACATTTTACCAGCCGCATAAACATGAGTAACAATTGGTATCGTGTTCATGTTCTCATCTGTATGACTTTCCTCACATGTAAGAATGTCTCTACATCAGGGGAGAAATAAGAAGAGCACAGCAGCAGACCATCAACAGGAACTTGTTGTTTCAACACAGTGTGCCAAATGTTTGATATGTGTTGTATGTACATGAAGGGAATATGTCAATGGAAAACGTAAGCTATTCACGCTAGGTTTAGAAAAGAGGTGGGATGTTGCGGTTTGTTTTTACCCTTTTGTGCTTCGGTTCCTAGTGACAGAAACCATGCAGCTTACATGCATAGAACACAGGAAACAAATAGCCCGAGGTGGTCGGTTCATCACCTATAGGACGGTCAGTTCCTTGAGGACACACTGGTCAGCTGCATCGTATGTGGACGCGTTGGCGAGGGTGCGTGTCTCATTTCTTTTTAATCATGACACGGGAAGCGTCAGTAGAGTAAACTGGACTATTACAGGCATAGCAAATCTCCAGGCGAGATGCAATGAAAAAAAAAAAGGAAAATTGAAGATTGCAATTTTATTTTTTACAGATAAAGATGTTCTAAACTGATTTAGACAGGATGATTTCTCTGTTTTTTTTTTCTTTCAGGAACTTTTCCTTTCCCCTACATAGAGTAAGGACGCATAGGTTTCCCCTTTTTAAGAGGTACAATTTACATTGTTGTCATTCGACGTGAGGTCGCGAACATTGTGAAGATTGTATGGCTTTGTTACGGCCAAACCTAAAAACAAGTACAACGGATAGGTCTTTGAGGGCAAGAGTATTTTGACTGATAAGGAAAATGCTTGATGGTTCCGCTTAAAGCTCAGCTTGTGAAAGGAAGGAGTACTTTTGTGAGATTGTGAGGACTTGGTTTTTGCATTTTGTAAAGAAACGTATGTGTATGAAAACGAACATGTGAAACTATATTCTTAAAACCAATACCAGTTTATTTAACTAATGTAACAATTTGGTTGTAAATAAGGGGGGACTCTGTTCTGCTTTTCTGCCTGTATGCGTGGCCACATCGCACGAGCTGACAATGTTTATTCAGCTGTCCCCTAAAGCCAGAGAGCTGCCGTGGCAGTAAACTGTATGAAGTTCACCATTTCTCAGGCACAGCGTGATGACATTCGGAGCTCATTCCTCTTGTGGCACTTCCTTCTATCTGCCCTGACCTGGGTCAGGTTGACGTTTACTGTTCTGTGAACAGAGTTTTCAAGTTGTAAACAGATCCGCTCCCAGAGTAGTTTGAGCACAGGACCCGTCAACTCCTTAAAGCAAATGCTGTAACGTTTGACTACTGATGCCCTCAATGCAGTTGAAGTGTAGAGCATGCTAACAACGCTTGCAGGCTGTGACGCCTTCTAGGACAAAAGCTGGAACTGAGTCGCAGCATGCAGGAGAGGTCTGGAATGGCGAATGGCCTGCACACAGGAGCTGCGGGTTATCTGAGACTGCAGTGCTTCTCTATCGATCTGTGGAAACCGTGATCAGCCCTTTGGCAAACAACAGGATCAGAAAGGCAAACAGCCGCAAGACCGTGACTTCGCCCTTTTCCAGAAGAATGGATGGTGCCGGTTTATTTGTTTTTGCTCGACTTAAAACATTCAGAACACAATCGCCAAGACAAAAAATATCCTTGAGTTTCTGAATAAACAAGTTGTCAAAATTTTACTGTAAAACGAAAACACACACACACACACACACACACACACACACACACACACACACACAGAGAGAGAGAGAGAGAGAGAGAGAGAGAGAGAGAGAGAGACGGAGAGAGAGAGAGAGAGCGGAATTCCAGAAGTGTTAAGCAAATTTTCATCATCACATTTTCCACGACTATTGGAGGGTCAGTGTCTGGAAGTGTGTGTGTGTGTGTGTGTGT
>JADBJO010003721.1:20000-27500 GCA_016801955.1 Conus betulinus
TAAAATGTGATGAAAAATCGTCCCCACAATTTCGGAGTTATCTTGTCGCTAGACAGACTGTCAGACCAACCTGACCAAAACATACCCCACACCATAGTTTTCGACTTAACGTCCAGGATAAAACAGGAGTTTTTGAAAAAGCGTGAAGACAGGGAAGGAGTGTTAGTTGACGAGAGATGAAAGTCAGTGTTGATAATGGAGGTGCTGGAGTTCAAAACAGAAAACGAAAGGAAAACTCAATGTCTGCGGTCAGAGCAGCCACTTTTCTTCTTCACCCTAAGACTTCTAGTCGGTGTCTACGACATCGCAAGAAGGGATAGATTTAGCAGTCAGCATGATTTGGCCTTGGTCAATCTTCGCCTGGAAGGAAACAACATGGAATTCTACGCTGCAGGACTCGCCACACAATCCGTATACTTTCTCCGTTTAACAGGAGAATGTATGGTACAAAAAAAAAGGAAAAGGAGTGGCGCAGAATTCATAACTGACTGCAAAAACAAAAAGAAAAAAAAACTATGGATGACCTTCTGGCAGAACACACAAAAAACAAACAAAAACGTAATCATAATGAGGCAAAATACAAATATCAACATACAGATGAAGGTACACAATAACTTTAATCTAAGGCGCAGGACATAACAGGCAAGTCATTTTAAAGACAATTATGTCTTCATGTAATGTTCCAGGCAACATACATAACAAGATGCCCAGTAATACTCTCACATCGAAATCATGATGGCGATGATGATGACGATGATGATGGTGATGATGTGTGGACGATAACTACAACAACAGCAGCAATGATCATGGTCGTTTTTCAACATCAGCAGCAGCAGCAGCAGCATTATCATCATCATCATCATCATCATCATCATCATCATCATCATCATCATCATCGCCATCATTATCATCATCGTCATCAACGTTATCATCATCATAATCATCATCATCGTCGTCGTCATCATCATCATCATCTTCATCGTCGTCGTTGTCCTTCTCCTTGACATCATCATGATCATCATCATCATCATCATCATCATCATCATCATCATCATCATCATCATTGTCATTGTAATCATCATCATCATCATTGTCATCATCATCATCATCCTTGTCATCATTATCATCAACACCATAATCATCAAATAATGCTAATGATGATGACGATGACGACGACAACGACGAAAATGATGATAATGAAAACAAGTATAAACACAGTCATAATTACAATCATTTTCATAATGATTTTTTATTTAAATTGAGGAGTCAAAGTATGAAATATGGAACTTCCGCTTGCGTGTATGTGTGTGTGTGTGTGTGTGTGTGTGTGTGTGTGTGTGTGTGTGTGTGTGTGTGTGTGTGTGTGTGTGTGTGTGTGTGTGTGTGTGTGTGTGTGTGTGTGTGTGTGTGTGTGTGTGTGTGTGTGTGTGTGTGTGAGAGAGAGAGAGAGAGAGAGAGAGAGAGAGAGAGAGGATCCATCTGCAATATGTATGGATTAGTTACATGCGCGTGCGCGCGCGCGCGCACACACACACACACAGCACACACACACACACACACACACACACACACACACACACACACACACACACACACACACAGAATTTATTAAATTCTACAAAGGCCACATACAATTTCCGATTAAAAAGAGAACTGTTTTTGTAGTAATGCTAACAATGTGAACACATGGTCAATGGTTGAATAATCTCTTTGAAAACCAGCTTGGTGTACCCAGTAATATTATTTTCTTCAGGCCATTTCTGGAAACGACGATTTATGACTGTACTGTAAACTTTACTACTAATATCACCTAAAGCAGTGCCCCTACAGTTGTTAGGATTCTCGATACCACCCTTCTTTTATAATGGTAGCACGATTCCTTCCATCCAACTTTCTGAAAAAAAACTGCCTTTCTAAAATAAGGCATTAAAAATACGACGAAAAAATCTAAGACACAGTCAATTGGACGTTTTCATAATTCTCAATTATTCTATCTGGGCCAGCAGCTTTCTTGTCTTTTGTCCTTTTCAGTGCTAACATAATCTTCTCTTGAAATTGGTCTGTTGAAATAGTCAGTGCACTCCTCCACCGGGTCCACATCCTCTTCGCGAACTTCCTTCTCCCGTAGTCCTTTAGAATGATAATCCAACCATCAACAGAAATATTGTTACTAATGTGCTTCCTCTTAAGTGATAGTTTTTGTACATTATCCCAGAATTGTTTCTGACTCTCAACTGAAGGCAAAAGTTTATCTACCAAGGCCTGGTGGAATTCCTTTTCTTTACGCTTCAGCAAGTGTTCATGTTCTCTTCGTGCTGTGCAAAATGCATTTTGATCCACAGTGTCGCCAGTACACTTGGCTAATCTGTATACCCTTCTCGGCTTAGTTTTTGCTGTTCTGCATTCTTTGTCATACCAATCGTCTCCGGTCTGATCAGATTCTATTTTTTTTTCTCATACATTCAGCACTTTGTTGAATGTAGTTATTAAAGGTATTGACTGCTAAATGAATGTTAACATCAATCTGACTAATAGCTAATTCTGACATTTTGCGAGCATCCCTAGTATTCATTAAGTTAATAAAATACTGTTCCGTCCATTTCACTGGTCCACACACATCGCAGTTCCTCTGTGTCTCAGCGTGTGTGTGGTGATTTTATCATTTTTGTTTGAAGGATGTAAGCAGAAATCAGTGGGCATATGATCTGACTCAAACCTTTGATTTACGCTAAGTTCAAACGAAGAACAGTATATAGAGACCATATCACTAGACACAATAGAATGATCATTGACAATGCTACCAGAGTCTGAGATGTATGTGACCTTGAAGGTCGCCATTACATGCGCCATTCACAATACATACATCCAAAGTGGTACACAAAAGGTTAGCAAGTGTTTTCTGTAAGTGTTAACGACTTTATCCTGAGAATTCTTATTCACATTCATAGGGTTACTATTATGAACTGACAATACTGTTACCTGATGGGTCAGCAGAATTTAAATTGGAACTTCTGCTGTTCAACTTTTAGACAATATAATACATACATCATCAAAATTTAACAGACAGTTGGTTAAGCATTCCTCGGGTAAATTAATGCCATTGTCAGAAACAAAAGAAGAAAAAATGGTGACCCCTCTGGTGGTACATAAACGCAAACACGCAAAACACTGTGTGTGTGTGTGTGTGTGTGTGTGTGTGTGTGTGTGTGTGTGTGTGTGTGTGTGTGTGTGTGTGTGTGTGCGCGTGCGTGCGTGCGTGCGTGCGTGCGTGCGTGCTTGCGTGCGTGCGTACGTGCGTGCGTGCGTGCATGCATGCATGCGTGCGTGCGTGCGTGCGTGCATGTGTGTGTGTGTGTGTGTGTGTGTGTGTGTGTGTGTGTGTGTGTGTGTGTGTGTGTTTGAGTTAATCTGACAATAAATTGGTTTCAGTCAGTCAGTCAGTGTGTGTGTGTGGTAGACGAGGAGGAGGACAGTTACAGATATTGAGAGTGTTAGACAATCTACCACGCAGTCATCTTTTAAGCCTTGTAATACTATAGTCAAACAGCCAAACCAATTTGTAAGTGCCAGATGACTCACAAGCCTGTCGTTTTACATCTGGTGTGAAAGATGCTAGACGTTCCATGACACTGTCATTATATCCCTGTTATTGTTTGTCCTAAAGGACCAACAATACTGCCAGTTTGAAAAAGGTGTTTTAAGTGTCAGTTACTCAGTATACTGCCATGTTGCTCCTTTGTGATAAATGACACACGACCAACAGCACTGTCACTTTGTGCCTGGTGTTATCAGATCCACAAAGTCCATACCACTGCCATTTTATACCTGTTATCAGTTGTGCCAGACAACACAAAACACCGCTGTTTTGCACCTGGTATTATTGGTACCACAAGGTCTTTTTCACACGGTCTGACCAACACATTGGGCCAATGAGCAGCTAGATACCTGCCAAGTCGCAGCTATGAGCCCCATCTTCTTAAATTCTCTCATCTAAGTCATTAATTCATTCATTCATCCATCGGCTTTCAATCGTATGCGGTCTCTAAACTTAGGAAATGAGGTGTAGCGTTTTATGAACTTGTCCGCATGCAGTGACGCCTTGATGACACTGAAACTGGCGTCACAAAGTCCACAACACTGCACTGTACCTGGTGTTAGAAGCGTCACACAATACAAACCACTGCCATTTTGCACCTTGTGTTATAAATGCCTGATTGTCGGTAACGCTACTATTTTGCACACGGCATTACCAGTGCTAGATGATCTAACAGACTGCCCTTGTGTACCTAGCGCTGCACATGCCAAACGAGACACTTGAGCCCGCGCCTGCCATTTGTAAACCTAGCTGCTGCTGAATTGGTGAAAATGAAAACAACAAAATTACACTTTGGGGAATAAACCAGCAGTTCGCTGGAACATTAGAAGCGAAGGGTTCACATTCGGGATACAGCGTCTCTTCAAGCTGTCTCCCTCCCTTTTCTTCTTCCCATCATCGTCAGAGCTGAAAGGCTTCATCAAATTCCACGTCAAAATGTACAGGAAATAAACGCTAATAGCACAGCCGCAGCGACCGACGAAGGCGAGAGAGAGAGAGAGAGAGAGAGAGAGAGAGAGAGAGAGAGAGAGAGAGAGAGAGAGAGAGAGGTTGAAGTAGGGGGGGGGGGTCTCTGTTACAGGCATATCGAACTGGATCATCATCGTTCGTTAGTTAGGCCGTTCACATTTAAGTTTTGCTTTTCACGTGTTAGTTCCATGTGACATTAGTTTACCAGACCACGCATAGGCAACCGTGTACTAATTCTGGAAGTGTTAAAGAACCATTCCGAACGCACTGTTTTTGGAACATTCAGAAAGTTCCCGAACGGTTTCTGGAAAGCACCGTGCAGTTGGACTGGTTGTGGTTTAATATGATCAGTGTACTATCTTGAGTATTTTGGAGCGTTTTGCTTGTTTGACCTACGTCATGGTTTCTGTATTTCATCGAGAGTTCCAGTAGTTCCTTCTCCGTATTACACTAAGAATAATGATCAAACTTGCCAGAAGTTCCCTAGTCTGTTGACGTGCTATGCCCCGTTTCACGAACCTTCATTTTATAAGCTGAGAGGATCAGGGTTTGGGATGCTAGAGAAGAGTGGTCTATGAATGTGTTTAAATTGAAAGAGACGTCTCCGTTTAGGGACTACAGTAACAATCATGTGGAATGTTTTTTTTTCTTTTTCTTTTTCACCTTCCCTGTCACTTCACTGGCATGGCACCCACGCAGCTCATTCCAGCCTGACCTGTCCCGGCACAGCCCCGGCACTGGCAATCCACAGGGAGCAGTCCATGCCAAGTCATCATGAGGCAACGCGCCTCGACAGGCACCGCACCGCCGCCGAGTCACTACGGTAGCGTGCAATGGTGGCAGCTCTGATCCGACATACACAGGACACCACCAATGAAGCCCGATACTGGCGACAAGAACTGCTCGGTCCAGGAGTCAGCATGAGTGAGCGTCTCCTCCAAAGAGTGCCACCATGTCCGTTTCAAAGACAGTTCACGTGAATGATCGGGTACCGGTGACTCCGACAGAAACTCACCCAGGGCGCAGACGCGTAGAGGAAACCAAAAGGGAGATCATATAAGAGCAGGACATGAAGAGTCACAGCACTGGGTTCTTTATCATGCTGATCAGTGAGAATGGCGATGATGAAGATGATGCTACCCATTGCTGATCTGGTCTGAGACGTCATGACAGGTCCGTACTGCACGCTTATTTTCATAAGAAATGTTGGCGTCAACAAACCCGCCAGATACAAACACCTGCAGCACTGGTCAGGAAATGTTAGCAACACTTTCAGAGATGCATTTATTAAGTGATAAAGCTCGACTGTGTGGTCCGAATCTTCCTAATTGAGCCCATAGCAAAATCCATTCTGGGTAGGAACCAGTTGAGGCAGAAAATATTCCACAAAGCATGTCCAGATAGGAATCGACCATACGACGATTCTGGCCAGGGAGTTGGCTACGCTAACCACTTGGCCAGGGCGGCTGGTGTCATGTGAAGATTGATTTTTGAATCGTCTGCTGAAAGTGTAGAACTTGTTACCAGGGTCGACCTTTCGTAATCTGGATCTGATTCAACCAGCGATTGGAACCAGCTCTTGCTCTACCTGCCAGCCTCTGTCTGCGGTCTGCGTCTACACAAGTCTCTTCAGAAGAACTCTCTTTCTCTCTCTCTCTCTCTCTCTCTCTCTCTCTCTCTCTCTCTCTCTCTCTCTCTCTCTCTCTCTCTCCACACACACACACACACACACACACACACACACACACACACACATGAACACACGCACGCAACACACACACACACACACACACACACACACACACACACACACGTACACACACACACACACACACACACACACACACACACACACACACACACACACACACACACACACACACACACACACACACACACACACACACACACACACACACACACACACACACAAACACACACACACACACACACACAACCACACACACATATGCACACAAGCACGAGCGCTCGCAACACCACACACACACACACACACACACACACACACACACACACACACACACACACACACACACACACACACACACACACACACACACACACACAGTGTGTGTGTGTGTGTGTGTGTGTGTGTGTGTGTGTGTGTGTGTGTGTGTGTGTGTGTGTGTGTGTGTGTGTGTGTTACGGGCGGTGTGATAGTGCGTGTTTTACTGTCTGACTCCCACTATAAAAAGTTTGGATGCGTGTAACGACTTTCTTTTTTCTACACACACACCCCACACCACACAAACATCGACAGCCAGGCAACACATAACTTACGTTTCTTTCTCTTTATGCTGCCTGAACCATCCAGACACTAGAAACGCAGTATTTTTATCTTAATATAGGCACACAGGCACACAAAACGCCTTCTTCCTTGCGCTGTTATCTGAAGCGATCAAAGCTAAGTGAATTTTCGTTATTTTATTCGTTGTGTGTCTCACCTGAAGAAGACCTGAGAGGTCGAAACGCGTTGTGTTTTGTCTTGTGACTCGTTTTTGTCCACGTTTCTCTGGGCGGTTCGCTAACATTTATTTAAGACTTGTTTAGATTTCCTCCTGCAGTCGTCTCACTTTGCAACTAGATTAACTTGACCCCTTTTCCCCGATCACATATCATATATATATATATATATATATATATATATATATATATATATATATATATATATATATATATATTCTCTCTTCCATTCCTTCACTCATTCTTCTCATCCACCTCTCAACTCGCACATTCATTAACCACAACTTCATTCAGTCACCCTATGTCTCGTCAAGTCTTGTCAATCACAAGATCAATCAAGGGAACAATTATATAGTTTAGGCCTTCACTAAGAACTGGAAAATTCACGACCACCTGTAGGAAAAAGCAGTTCCATTAGTACAAACCCTAACTTCCATCTAACTACTGAAACA
>JADBJO010003721.1:35000-42500 GCA_016801955.1 Conus betulinus
GGGGTGACGTAACTATGTTTACATAGAATATTAAGTATACAGTTGACCTTTCTGCATGAAGTTAAATTTACACCAGCTAAAACAGTGTGGTTGGGGGCTGGGGAATAAAGGGTAGAGGGAATGATGCAGAGCAGCCGCCGTCAGACTTCCAACAGACTCAGCCTGTGTCAACACCAAAGAAATCCTGTTAAGCGGCTGACACACGAGCCTCCCCGCCCGTACGCTTCGGAAGTACCGGTCGAACCCGATCCCAAACGCAGCGTGTGTCACAGTAAACGTACGTCTCAAACGGCCTTCGGCATCAAGTTCAACCCGACCGTTCGAGATACGTCGTGATCTATTCGAAACGGACAGCTAGTATCCTCCAACCAATCAACGCTCAGCATTGAGCCCGACACCCTTGGCACATGGAAACAATGGCGTCTTCCAGCAAGGTGGTCAACTGTCCGATTCAGAGACCAAACAATTAATTGAATTGTACCAAGGCCATGATGTGCTTTGGAATGTCAATTCAAAAAATTATAAGAATCTGAATATTCGAGAAAAAGCTTTGTATTCAATTGTACAGTCGTTTGAAGCGGCAAGTGGGATCCTCAACCGTACGGGCGGGGAGGCTCGTGTGTCAGCCGCTTATAGGCATTCTGTGGCAACAACACGTATCAGCGGGTTTTCTTTTTCACCCAGCAATTTCCGGTCAGTCTACACAACACGGAGAGATGTGACCGGTTCTTGGGTTGACTGCATGTTTGGACGACAGCAGTTCTCACTGGGTAGTCAGATCACTGCAAAAAGATTCCACAGAGAGCAACACGCGAACGGCTGTATTGATAAAGACCAGTCAGAAATGGGTTGAGAGAATTCTGCGATGTTCGCAGCTTGAAAGATATACTGAGAGAGAGAGAGAGAGAGAGAGAGAGAGAGAGAGAGAGATTCAACAGCCTGATCTCTGATACAGTGCCAGTGGATAAAGTTTATTGCGCACCCTGCAGGGTTTCTTGAGTTTGAACATTAGACAAATTGACTTGTGCACGTCGCCTTTGTTGGCTGGTGAGACGGATAGGGTTAAGTCACAGTGACGAAACCGCACGGCGGCGGCCTGTGCAAATGATTAAGATCCTGTCAGTGAAGGTATGTTTGATGATTCCTCTGTGTGTCTGGGTTGCTTCCTATCTATATAAAGAATGTTTCATCTGTTTTTTTTTTTTTCGATTGTTTTATCATTTGAGCGACTGAATGATCGCGTGTGGTTATTTGGCTGAAAGTATGAAAGTTTATCCCCTTATGACATTGTCAGACCATTGTCCCGTCGAACTAAAAATTCTAGTTTCTGATCTTACATCAAAAATGAAAACGAATAATGTGTCCTCACAGACTTTACTTGAAGAAAGACTAAGCTCAAAGGACGTAAATGATCGATATTTTGGGGAAACATTGTCAGAAGAAAAATATTTAAAAGCGTTAACAATGCCATGGATAAAGGAACAAATTCTCCAAGTGGAACACAATTTGGATAGATATGTTGAAGATGAAACCGCTATTTCTCATTGTTCACTAAACGAGATTGTAAATGACTTTACACATATGCTGACGTCAGCGGCAGCATTAGTCTTCAGAAGAGAGCTAAGATTCGCCATTTTAAAAGGAAAAAGAACAAGAAATGGTTTGATAGAGAATGCTATGAACACAGGAAAGATCTCAGATCTATATTGAATGCATTAAATAGACAAACCTTACAATAAATGCCTATGTCAAAAGTACTATACCAAACGCAAAATATATAATAAATTAATAAAACAGAAGAAAAGAACATACGCCAGTTTTCTTGTCAATGAGATTAATCAATCTCTTTACACAGATCCAAAGACGGCATGGAAAACATTAAAACATTTACAAAACATTAGTGAAAATACCAACTGCGTTCATCAATTAAATGCTTCAAAATGGATTTCACATCTTGAAAAAGTCGTCGGAAAAGAAGTAAATGTAGACAAAGACCAAAAAGGAAAAAGTAGATATTGAACAAAAAAATAGACAAATGAACTATACCATGTTATCAAACATTAATTTGCCTATATCATCTGGTGAAATTAAAAAAGTTGCCTTCAGCAAAAAAAAAAAATAACAAATCACCAGGAATGGATGGCATAACTAATGAGATGATTAAAACTAGTCTTCCAATTACCATACACATCATTACAAAAATGTTTAACCTTATTTATAAGAGAGGAATTTATCCAGATTGGTGGAAAAAAAGGTTTGAATATCCCATTATACAAGAATGGTAATCCAGGGGATCCAAACAATTATCGGGGAATAACACTTACCAATACATTGGGAAAAGTGTTTTGTACGATTATCAATAACAGAGTGACGGATTACCTTGAACAAAATCAACTTGTAGTCAAAGAACAGGCAGGATTTCGAAAGAATCACAGAACAATTGATCACATTTTTGTTCTGAAAAAGATTATAAATGAAGTATTGAAAATTAAAAATGGTAGATTATATGGATGCTTTGTCGATTTTGAAAAGGCATTTGATAATGTATGGCATGAAGCAATGCTGTTAAAATTGAACAGAATAGGTATAAGTGGAAACTGTTTTGATATAATTAAAGATATGTATACGAATGCTACCATTCAAACAAGATCACATGGCCTTTTGAGTAAAGAGAAATTTTGTCCGCAAGGGGGAGTACATCAAGGAAATGCTCTCAGTCCTACTTTATTTAATGTCTTCATAAACGACATTGTAGGGTGTTTGGATAATAATGATGATTTCACCCAAATTTGATGACTCGAATGCTTGTAAGGTTCCATGTTTATTATATGCAGATGATCTAATTATTCTTTCTCTTACAAAAACTGGTCTCCAACAAAAACTACATAATTTAAAATGACTATTGCCAGTGTTGGGGATTAAAGATAAACAGAGAAAAAACAAAAGTTGTTATATTTACAAAATCAAGCACCAAAGTACCCATCTATTTTTACTGTGGTGAAAACATAATTCAAACGACTGACGAATATACAAATATTTGGGAATCATTTTCCACAAGAATGGAAGTCTATTGAAAGCACAGGAACATTAAGTAAACAAGCAAGCAAAGCATTACACACTCTACACAGGACCTTTAGAAATACAACATTTAATATAAATACAATAAATCAAACTGTATGATGCGTTAATAACTCCAATATCAATCTATGGGGCAGAAGTATGGTTCCCCTACCAAACCAAACAAACTGACTCCTTTGAAATAAAAAAAGCTATTTGATGACTGCCTGACAAGTAAATTTGCACATGAAAAAATACATATCAAATTTTGTAAACAAATGCTTGGAGTTAACAAAAAGTCAATGGTACTTCCTGTATTAGGAGAATTAGGCAGATTTCCAGTGAGTTTTAAAAATAATATGTCAAACAATATCATATTGGCTACACATTCTGGATTTGTCAGAAAATTCTCTTGCCCATAAAAAATGTATAAAAGCATGTATTATCAAGTGGACAAAAATGATCCTTGGTTGACATTTGTTAAAGATATATTGATAAATATAAATATGGGACATGTTTGGACAAATCAATTTACGTTCAATATACGGAGACTAAAAGTTGTAATGTATGAAAAGTTAGAAAATGAATACATTCAATATTGGAAAGACAAGAAAAACAACTCACCAAAAACTTATTTTTACAACACAATCGCAAAAGAATATGAAACAGAAAATTATTTAATCTCTGTTACAGATCCGAGGCACAGACAAGCGTTAACAAGACTTCGGATCAGTGCACATGACTTAAGAATAGAAAAAGGACGATATCTACATATGTCTAGAGATCAAAGACTTTGCAATCATTGTAATGTATTGGAAGACGAAGTTCATTTTCTTGATCACTGTGAAAAGTTTGATGCAAACAGAAACATTTTAATGAAGAGCATACAATGTCTTAATATTAATGCTTCAAATATTGTTCCAAGCCAGTTAATGACTATAGAGAAATGACAATAAAATTTATTCTAATTTATTCTATTGGCTGTGTGACAAGGCAGATTATTTCTATGATGCTGTTCGGTTGTTTGTGTGTTCATGTGGCTATTTTGTGTGCAAGTTGAGGTTTTGACATTGTACCTTTACTATATCCTTCACTGACCGATCGAACTACAAACTCACGTTTTTTGTTTCCAGAAAAAAATAATAATAATTAACCATCGTTCCATCCGTTTCGTGGGATTTTATCATTCTTCATATTTTTTTCAAAGTATGTGATGCTTCATGTTTTATTATCCTTTCTTCCAAAAACTTTAGATCCTGAATCATTTGATCTTGGAAGATATGTGAGATACTGACTGGCGTTGACTGTTTCAGACTCTTTCGCATGTAAAGATTTTCATTACATGTTTAAGTTTCTTCCAACAGCTCTTCAGTTTCTGTCCGGTTTGACCTTCCTCTGTCATTAATTTCAACATCTGCTTACTGACTGAAATGTCTTTTGTTGAGAGAACAGAAGTGTTCATTTTTTCCCTTGTGAAGCCATCTTACGTCGACCTTTACATCACCCCTTACATTTTCTGTTTCCTGATGTCCTCCAGTTGATTTTTCTCTCTTTTTTAGGGTTACCAGTTCCTCTTCGCATATTACTTCTGCCTTATTCTCTTCTTCCAAACCTTTTTTCCCTGTAACTTTTAAATCCTTGTTCTTGTTTTTGAATATGTTGTGTTGTCCTGGCTCTTATCTCCATCAGTAAGGTATCTGGAAAACGGTTGGTCTGGTATAACCAACTGTGTCCTATTGTGTGGGTTATCTTTTACTTTTTCTCTCAAGCATAGAAGCGCAGCGTTTTCTCCTTAACTTTAGCAATGGTTTCGATGGTAAGTTCTACGTATTTATAGCATTCCAGTAGTGATCAAGTGATTTTGCAGAACAGGTCTTTACAAGAAAGTGACAAAACTATATAGAGCACAGTCCACACAGATAATTTGATGTTGTATAGTTTGCGTTTGTTGTCTTGTTAACTTATGGAAAATCAAGCTTCAGCAATACTGACATCATCATACCTAATGTGTACTCATGAAATCTGTTTTTCTACATGTTAATATTGTGGGTATTTCTTCTTTCCTCCTCCGTATGTTTCTTTCGATGTTGGTGGTCTGCCTACAGGGGAAACTATTTAATAGACATTCATGTAACATCTGATTTTTTCCACTGTGTGTTCTAAGTGGATATATGTAACTCCTCAAAGTTGTGTAGTAAGTGCACTTCTCCCATAACGATAGTGAACAGCAAGACAGCCACGTTCAGGCACAACAGGGAGAACAGCTTGCTTTCACTATAGCTTCTTCGCTTCTGTCAGCACACGCTGCTGCCATGTAAACAGAGACAAGGAAGGGCTGTCACGTCCGCCAGTGTGTGTGGGATTTCAGCAAAGCTTGTTGGTTCGCTTCTTAGTTTGATTGTTTGTTGGTTTGTTTTCATGCTGATCGACGAGGATTAAGGATAATGAAGAAGGATGATTTTGAAGATGTTATGGATTTCCATTTTGGTCTGAGACTGCACATTTTGGAGTATACTCTATGCTTGCTTTCAGGACATATGCTGGCATGAAACGGTGTTGGTCAGGGAAATTTGAGCAACACTCACAGAGAGACGCATCCACAGGATGGATGAAACTCCACTGTGTGATTCCAGTCTGTTCAATCGAGTTTATAGCAAACTCAACTCTAGGTAGGAGCCGGCTAGAGCAATATAAATACATGGTTCTGATGGGAATCGAACGTATAACCTCCTAGGCAGGGGTCCATGATGAAAGTAACCACTTTGCTACGGCGACTGTTTCTTTGTCTGCCAGTAAGACAAGGAGGAACTACTGCTTTCAGAGGAACTTGGTGGAAGATGGAGTGAGGCTTAAAGAAGATTTTCTCTCTCTCTCTCTCTCTCTCTCTCTCTCTCTCTCTCTCTCTCTCTCTCTCTCTCTCTCTTCTCTCTTTTCTTTTCTTTTTTTTGATTTTCTTCTTTTCAGGTTTATAGGATCAGGATCAAAGGGTGAGTCCAGGATCCAGTCAAATTAGCTGAAGCTCTCTGCTCTCCTGAGTCCCATTTTAATGTTCTGTTTGAATGGGGTTAGGGGAGTGGGATCATCAGAGATCAATAAAACACAAGTTTGCTTCATTATTTTTCCCTCTCTTTCATTTCTAAGGGACAAACAGACGTGAACCTGAACCTGCATCTTAAAAAAACGAAACAAAGAAAGTAAAGTTGACGCAATACATGTATGACGGTACAGAGTAATTTATGGCCCATGATTCTCACTGGCTGCGGGGTTTTACTGCTGCCATTGGCCACATGATGAAGACATTGAGAACTCTTTGTGAGCATCGGGGACTGGGCAAAGCTGTGGAATTTTTGTGCGCTTCTGGATGGGAGAGTTAGTGGCACTCACAGGTGCTGGTTCTGTGATCCTGTGGTCAGACAGGCGCGCAGGAATTCCATGGATGTCAGGATAAAACAATGGAATGTTTCCGTGTTTTTGCACTGGAATTGATGTAATAGTTTGTGGTTTGTTGTTTGTTTTAAAAGAATAGAAAATATTTTTTAAAAAAAAAAAAAAGAAAAGAAAAGAAACAAAGAAAGAAAGGAGCACACGAAAGAAAGACGGATACGTTCGCTGAAAACGAAGAGGTGAAAGGAGCATTTGTGTGTGTGTGTGTGCGTGCGTGCGTGCGTGCGTGCGTGCGTGCGTGCGTGCGTGTGTGTGTGTGCGTGTGTGTGTGTGTGGTGTGTTTTGGAGAGAGAGAGAGAGAGAGAGAGAGAGAGAGAGAGAGAGAGAGAGAGAGAGAGAGAGAGAGAGTCTGTCGGCTTTCCGAAGCAATGCAATAATCTGCAAATCATGTAAAAAAAAAAAAAAATCATGTCAGTTAAATCTCTCTCTCTCTCTCTCTCTCTCTCTCTCTCTCTCTCTCTCTCTCTCTCTCTCTCTCTCTCTCTCAATACTGTTGGAGCAGGACATGGTGTGTGAGTCTCTTAAGTTTTTCCCCACTTGTGACGGTTCCTGTTCGTTTTGCTGACTGACATCGTGCATGTAGTTAAGTAGTCGAACCATGATGTTGGACGATTTGTCATTCAGGTCCAGATGTGCTTGTTTTTCGGATATATTTCTGCATTTCATGTTCGGGAGAACTGTGGAAAAAAAAAAAAAAAAAAAAAAAAAAAAAAACGAAAATGAGGATTTCCATTCTGACACTGCGTCGATCGAGTGACGGTGTGTGGGCAGGTTTGCTCCTTGTCTTGTTGTTTGGGGGCGGACTGTTACTGCAGTGTGGGGAGATGGAGCAGAACCCTGGACCTGCGCCCCCCTGTCAAGTCAGACAACGTGAAGCAGACACGTCTGGGTTACGCTACACGCGACACCAGTGCGGACAGGAGTGCTGCCCCCTCTGCGGACTCACCCGTGTCCAGACTGACGAGTACTGAACCCACCATGGCCGACATCATGACCAAG